>JARFJB010002463.1:87500-358913 GCA_036346205.1 Vesta saturnalis | reverse complement strand
TTATATAATTTTATGTAGATACAACAGGTGTTTGTCACATGGACCAGGAGGGATGAAAAGTTATAGCTTGTAAGCTTGGGGTATGATGTATAGGGTAGATAATGAGGGACGTGTAGTTATGTGTACGGTAAAGATAGGGAATTAGTATAATAGAATTGAATTCCTAAAATTAAGGGTACGGGCAGAACCTCCGTTCACCTTCTATCTGGATGTTACGATGGTTTGGGGTTGATTATTTCTCAGAGAGATGTCTATTTGTTGGGGCCTTGACCTCTGTTGAAATATTGATGTCTGTATTTGTAATTTAAAAGCCCATATCGGTGCAAATCAATCCAATAATGTTGGTTTAAATTACAATCTTTTTTTTAATTCTGTTTATCTTTTGTGGCAGAGTAATGAGTTTACAGGAGAGATCTTAAGGGACGCACTACTTGATAATACGGGGTGGTACCTCCGGCAAATCACGTACAACGTGCCTGTGCCAAATTTATATCCCAAGCTCGGTACTACAAACAGGCAAGCTTATTTGATATAAATGTGCTTCCGATAAAGCAGTTCGAAGTAGAGGAGCAGATTAAGGGATGTCTGGGGAATGTTGGGGATGGTTGTGTGGTGATACAGGGGGTGGATTGGGTGGTGAGGGTAGAATTAGTAAGGATCGTTGTGAAGGTTGGTGGTTGGTCAGGTGTGTGAGTGTCGTATGAATTAAATATGAATATAAATAGGTGTTTAAACGTCTGGTTAGGTGAGAATGGTATGAATAAGTAAAGGTAGGGGTAGGTTTATGTCTGGTCTGGTAAATAAGTGCAAAATAAGTCTGGTTTGTACAAAGTGAGTAAGAATACTCTTATTAGTTGGGCTGGGGATCTGGTATACATAGGGAAACGTAGAGAGTGGGAAACAGGATAACAACTGATAACATTTTTAAATAATGTCATAGAACAGTTGTGGAAACAATTTGGAAATAAGGATTGATATAATTTATTTCTAGGAATGGAAAATTTGTAAGGATTCAGGCAGGATCATTACAAGAGTATTATAAAGAAATGAATACATACGAGAGATGACTTCTTCCACAGAATAACAAATAAGTATATTTGGAATTAATTATCACGCCTGTTTACGTATATATAAATATTGAGTTAGCTCGATTGCTTTATATATATATATATATATATATATATATATATATATATATATATATATATATATATATACTTCTATACAATCAAATCCTAGTGTCTACAAATAACACCTAGATTCTGGTTGTGTACGAAATTTATCGAAGAATTTAACCTTACACGACTCAACAACTTTTTATAAGTGTAGTTTTCTTAAGTACAAACGTTCATTGGATTAAAAAAATGTTTACCCCTTACCAGATTTCAACTAGTTTCAATATTCACCTAAAAGCAATAATCCTTAAACTAAATTTGGTTCAGTCGACGGGAAAAACAATTATTTGAGCCGATTCAATAAAAAAGCAAATAACAAGTAAACATACAAATCTTTGTTGAATTAAAAAAAATGTTGCACCCTTTCAGGTTCAAACGTTTATTCTACGCTTTGAGGATTTTATTACCATATACCCTTGAGCAGTCGGCCACTGACACAACGGATTTACTTTCCTTCATGATTTTATTAAATCGTAACCAAAGGACGATAATCAAGTATCTTTTAATTTATGCATTTTATAAGATGTAGTCCAAAAATTTAAAACATGAATATAATTTGTACAAATTACAAATTAACAAATTATACACATGCGTATCGACTAACGAGTTTTAGGCATTACCTTAGTTCATGTGTTACTACCAAATAAGCGGGTTGCCAAGCTGATGATTAAACACCACACTTACCAGAAATCACTAAATAACAACACTCACCACCACAATATTAATCTTTTCTAAAAAGTGTTAGGAGGGGTGTTAAGTTAATCCTACCTGACTGAGGAACATAGGATTGTAGCCTACTCAATAAAATCATACACAACTCAAGTTCAATTACCCCTAAAAATAAATTTATCCAAAGCTTAATTAAATTTTGAAGTATACGGATCGTCGTAAACTTATTGATCACACCCGCCTGGATACTTTCTAAGTAGCCATCGTATATATATATATATATATATATATATATATATATATATATATATATATGATTAATATTTACCTGTCATAGAATTCTGAAATAAATAAATATTACCCAATTTAGAAAAATAACAAGTCGGTTTATTAACTTTTAATCACAATATTAGTTCCTTTCTGAAAAATTTAAGACTTACAATCAGTGCGTTCTTCATAATTCATATATTTCCTATCAAATTTTACTTGAATACTTTCTCTTTAAAATTGTAGTTAAACATTCACGAATATGAATGAATTGTAATAATTCAAATCTTGTTATCAGTGTTCTGTATTTATTGGCTGTAAAAGAATTCCAAGTAATTAAATTTTGTAATCGATGTGTCAAAATAAGCAATTTCAGATCAATCATTATGTCCAAAATATCCAAAGATTAATTAATTTCAAAAGTGCAACCCGTTACGTAATTTTACGCAAAGGGCAAGGAAATGGTATCACAATTTAAACAAATGAACAAGAGTAAGTTAATTAATTATATATATATATATATATATATATATATATATTGCTTCGAGAAGCATGTTACGGTGGAAAATGACACTATAACGGCAGGTAACAGATAATTGGAGTGAACTGGACTAATACGATGGGGCAGAGGGCGTAGGAGTGTTTTTGAATTTAAAAACACTGAAGGTGGTTAGTCGTATTGTCGAAAGTCGCAAATAAGGGCAAGTCGTAATTACAATAAAGTCAAGTAAAAGGTCTGTAATTAAGACGGTAAGAATACACCTGGGTACACGTAGATAAATCATCCTTCAACAGTCAAAAGATCTCACTTACCTTACGTTGGCTACCTCCAGGTACACGTCGGAGATGCTTCGAAACTTTAGCTCTAGAACAAATCTTAAAAATATCCACACGCTCAAATACTAAAATAGCGTGGGCGCAAATCAGCTGTTGGGTTCAATGACTTCTTTAACTTTATATTTCGTTACGTTACCCCCAACGCTTGTGAACAAAATAATTCAAACACAATAATAAAAAATAATGAACGTTAAATGTTACGCTTAAATCTTATTAACTCAAATTTAAATACTACTCATCTTCAAAGCTCTGTCATTAATTGAACTCCAAACTAAAATAATTAGACATAAACTAAATAAACGTCATTTAAAATTCCTCTAATCGGTTACGTTAAACAACCCAAAATATTTAATAAAACTCAAAAAAAACTGTATGACCCTGAATGCTTCAATTGTAGGAAATTACCAATGGTTATTTTTAAAATGAAACAATCAAATACATAATGAAATCAAAATTTAGCTCTCAATTAATTCTTTAGTTTGAACAATAAAATTACTTCTCTTCGTAAATTATTGCTTTCGCTGGTTGGAAGGAGATCACAAATTAACACTATAAAATTCAATTGATTGTCCATCTATTATATCCAAATATATCTCAGAAGGCACACAAATAAATAGATTTATTTACACTTGTTTCGGTTTGATTTAAAATCTTAAATACTAGAAAACGGAAACATAAAATGGTCAACCTTGTAAGCTTACCAAGTGGCCTTTGATTTTAAACTACGGAAATAGAATTATCTAAATGTGAATAATTTCAAAACAATGCGTAACAAATTTGAGATGACGCGAAAGCATCAAATTCCGCAAAGTAACAACAAAAAAAAGACTGCGTTTATTTGCTCGTCAACCAATAATTTCTCCAAGTTTACAAAGTTATGATAAAGCATTCACAATAACGTAAAATATTGGGTTACCTTATCCACCGGCACTAACGAAAGCAGCGGGACCGGCTCCAGGATACAAGTGAATGTCCTCGATCGGAAAACCATTACGGCAATTTCCCAGTCTTAATTTCGATAGCGATACGTTTATCTTAATTGGTCAAGACGGTATATAGTTTATGTGCACAAAACGAGTAGCTTTTACACACGAGATATTTACACACTTTAATGTTCAATTAAATCGGTAGCTCTATTTACAAGTCTGTTTAATTATTAAAATGAAAAAAAGGTCTATTTACAAATTATTTACAGTGAGACTTGGTCTATCAAAGGCTGTTTCCAAAAGCACAAAAACACAGGGTTCGGGCACACAATACTCCACCAAAAACAATTCTTCTAATCCGCAAAGCGATAAAAAACTCCGTAATTCAGGAAGCACTGGTTATACACTGTCCTGATTACGAAAAGGTAGGTCTAGTAGACTACAATACACCTCACAAAGTTCTCCGGCCTGGTGAATCAACAACAAAATCCGCACAAAGCGAAACGGACCTAAGTCCCGATACATTCGATAAAACCGGGAACATCGACGGCAAAAGCGGTGCCCTCCCGTATACCACAACTTGCTCGACCATATCAACACCAAGACTGATCACATACATTCAAAAATTCTTCAGTTCGATTTTAAAAACGACAACCAATCGTACTGCTCATACATTCAAATTGTAAAACGCGGTACAAACGATAAGCCCCTGCCCGTAAATGATCAAGAAAAAATGCGTTATATTTTCGCCTTCACACAAGAAATTTGCAAGGGTTGCTTTTGCAAGTAAGATTATTTCTAATCTAAATGAATCGTAAACTACTGCAAAAGAATCTTGGCTCCGTTCGTCAAATGGAAGTTAACAGAAACATAATACGAAAAACAACTTGGAATCTTGTATCTCATAATGATAACGCGTTTTTAATTGAAAGTGTTTAAACCTCAAGAAAATTTATATAATTGGCAATCCGTAATCGTAAATGGAAGTTCTAACAAAGCAATTCATTTTAATACGAAAACGACAAATTCTAATCCGAAATTTTATCTCAATCACAAACGATATCTCAATTTAATTTTAACTTTTGAAACCTACAAGAAAATTTATATAATTTCAATCCTAATGTGAAATTAATATCTGAGTACAACAGCAATTCATTTTAAACGAAAACGACAAATTCTAATCCGTATAATACAGATTTCAAACAAACGATTATCATCACCATTTAAATTTTAACTTTGTGAAATACATTAAAGTCAACTAAATCTTATAATCTAAGCGTGAAACAATAACTGATTTAAACAGAAATATGAAACAAAGAAAATTAGTATATATGTTCAAACACACATTACAACCACCACCAAAAGAACTCATGCTTATACATTAAAGTCCCTAAATCTTATAATCTAAGCACATACAATCAGGTAATAGCATTTTAATATGCTTAATACTGTGAAATTTAACTATATAAACAATATCTCTAAAGATAATGAAAGTTCTATCCTCCAAAAATCTAAAATAATTCTTACAATTAAGCTTCGCAGTCCTTTGTCCTGTACAATGTAATATCATCCATTGGAGGTTGTTTGCATCAAATAATCCTTTATGTATCTACTCTGATCACCTTTAAACTCTTAAATCGTCCGTCGCACTGTTCGCTGCTTAAATGTCCGAATTGGTTTACGCCTTAAGCGTATACACGAATTGGGCAGTTTGATTTACTATATGCCCTTCATATTAAATATGCTTTATAGGAAACATTCACTTCTACTTGAATATTAAAATTCTTAAATGTTTTTATATAATCAATTTAGTACTGTTAACGATCACACAAGTACTACTATTCCAGTCATTGAAGGTAATATACGGCTATACTGCATAATTTTGTCAAACAGCACCGATTAGCACAAAAATTTGGATTTAGGTTCACTTACCCTCTACTTAAAAGTCGACCCTGTGCCGGGGGTTGCTTTTTATTTTTTGAGAGGTGAAAACTATCCCTATTCAAAAATTATTTTAGAATTGTAGATTCGAGCGTGTAATCGATTGAAATCATCTTGAAATAAGTTGAATGAACGTCAATTGACGTTAAGGGATATAATTTATGATTTATTAGACAGTTTCTACCCCTAAAATCCACCCCCTAGAATAGTTATAATTAAAAAAAATATCTTCAAAATGTTCTTTAGCAACTTGGAATGATAAAATATCACCGATTTGCATAAAAATTTGGATTTAGGTTCTACTTACTCTCTACTTCAAATATGAACCTGTGCAGTTGGTTGCTTACTATTTTTTAGGGGAGAAAACTACCTCCGTTTGCAAATAATTATAAAATTGTAGATTCAAGCTTGTAATCGAAATCTTATTTAAATAAATTAGATAAACATCAATTGACATTCTGTGTTTATCCCTAAAACCACCCCTATGACAGTAATTATTCTAACATGATGTTGAACTATGTTATTCAGCAACTTGGAATGATTTAATAATATAGTGATATTAAATTAAGATTTCTTTACTGTTTTAATTTTTTATCATTTCTTAAGTTTCAAGCCTTATAAAAACACCCCTTGCAAAAAAAAAAATATTATGGTGCAAAAATTTTTTTAGTTTAAAATATAACACATCCTTTCATTATTTAAAATGTAATGCATTTATTTTATTAGCCCTTAAAAAAGCCCTACTGATTAAAATTTGCAATCAAATATAGGCAAAATAAGAATTTTGTTTGTATATGAATTGTAATTTTTTTAATTTTTATTAAAAAAAATTGTTTAATACAAAAATCATGTATAAGTAATCAAAATCCTCTTCACTCTCGCCTTCCTTTTCCTCTTCGTCCTCATTGCTTTCCACGTCCGCCTCCTCCACGTCTTCCTTCTTGTCCTCCTCATGGTGCGCAATTGGAGCACTACTTTGACAATTGTTTCCGCTGCATGATATTACGTGTCGAATTGCAGAAAAGTCCTACTATTCGGCAAAATTACAAAAATGATTGAGTGGTGACAATTATTTTCAATTGGGGTGGTAATTTGGCGATTTTCACATTTTTTGTCGCTGAAAAAAATAGGGAATAAAAAACAATCTTCAACAACACGGTTTATATTGGGTTTACAGACACCATTAAACCACCATTCGTTTTGTTTTTTCAAAAGCTACATTTTTAAAAAGATTTGATTGACACTTTCACTCGCAAATAAGCCAAAAAGTATTGACTTTCCGAAAAAACTTCCTTGAACAAAAGTTGCTTAGAATTAGTTAGTCTATCCATGTCTCGACTCATTTTCAATGAAACATTTTTCACCCCCGAGAAAGGGTGGCATCCACCCCCAAGGTAAAAGCAACCCTTGCTACAGAGTCAACTTTGAAGTAGAGGGTAAGTAGAACCTAAATCCAAATTTTTATGAAAATCGGTGCTGTTTGGCAAAATTATACGGGAATACCGTCATTGACTGAACTATACGGTCAGTCACAATAATGTCCAGTATCATTTAACTTAAACTTTCTTATTTTATTACTTAAAAGGTTGCTTTAGGTTTCTTTATTAGATCGCACGCTTAAATACTTAACACCTCTAATTCGATATTTGCCATTTAACGCTTTCAATTTTGAAAAAAAAACTCGCTAGTATTTTCGTTTCAATTCATAATAAAACTTTTCATTTGTAAATGTTTCAATACTTCATCCCCAATATAGGTCCTTGCAGTCAACTAATATTTACTGCAGCACTAATTGTTTACAAATTTAAAAATCAGCACTGACCGTTTTATGGTCTCTCTGAAAAACTGCTCGCGCTATTTCCCTTTATTTTAGCTCTTTAGCCGAGCGACTTCCCTATACCTTAGCAGGCCCTTGCATAAATATCTTCAGACGTCCATCTTGCTAGACTTCATAAAATATTAGCGCTAAATCCGCAATCCAACCTATCACAAGCGTGCCTCCACTGCGCGTATTTGCCAAGTAGAAATCCTGAAAACGGAATAGGACGCAAAAGATACGAGAACAACGGAGCCATCTTGAGTTTCTCTACAAACATACAACAATTTACATTAAAATTCACTCCTACACTATCCAGCTCTAGATTCAACTTTATGAAAATTTCCCATTATGGACGATTTCTCCTTCCGCACAATTTAACAGATTCTAACATCGTTTGCCCTTGAACACGCTTTCAAATTTTACCAATTGCGCAATGTTATTTATACAAGCAAAAATATACATAGATATTCCTATCTACACTATAATCCAACATCAACATATCATACGTTTACAACAATTTTAATTCTGAATTCAAAATTAGCGTAATATTCTCGATGTTATTTTTGCTACTCCGTAAACCCTGCATCAATCGTCACTAAACTTCACTGGAATCTGGACATTTGGCTCTTAAGCATGTGTCAAATTTGAATGAACCCGCTTTTCAATTATTTAGTTATAAGGACCAAAAGGAAAATCACTTTTACCTCTCTTACTGCATACCCCATCAAAAGTTACTAAGATTTTGACATTTAGACTTTAAACAATTATGCCGCCAAATTAGAATGAAACAGCTTTCCAAGTTCTTGAGATATCACGCCAAAAAGTTCTTCACAGATACACAAATCCGCACACAGACACACACACGCACACATGCATACAAGCACGCACGTAGACACCCACACACAGACATTTTTACAATTTTCCAACACCACCTTTTTTGAGGACGTCAAAACGGATATTTCCGGTTTCAGTTCGATTTCGAATTTTTTACTAGCTACGTGAAGAAGCGTAACAGGTTTGTGGCTTTGTGAATATCACTTTCATCGCCACTACTGCAAAGGATTATTAAATCATAAACAATTTGCTTTCAATGCGTTGAAAACTCTATCCAATTAAATAAACATGTCGTTCGTATCGCAAAACTGAATAAAAAATTAAACATGACTGATGAATTCAAGTGACGTTTTCATTTAGTTTTGTGTTTAAATACCATTGTAAAAAATTTTTTTAAAGGAATATATCGCTTTAAATTTGCATTAACTCCTTTTCTTCATACACCACCAAAGATCACTGGGGTGTTTACTTTTAGACCTTATACATTTATGCCAAATTGAGTGTAATCGCATTTCACGTTTTTTAAGAATCCTGCCTAAAATTTCATCACAGACACACACGTACGCCCTGAGGCGCGCAGTCTAACACGCACCCAAGTACACACGTACACGCACAAACACACACCTACACACGCATACATACAAGCACCCACACACACACGCGCAACACACACACACACTCACACTCACCCGCGCACGCATGCAAGTACGCCGCACATGTATATGCACACGCATACACACCCGCATACACTCTCGCACATGCACACGGACATCACACGCAAAGGCACATACACATACACACACGCACACACACCCACATATAGACGTCTTTGACACCTTGCGGTCTCAGTTCAACTTCGAATTTCTTGACCTATTACAATATCTTTCCCTTCATATGGATTAAAAATGTTAGAGAACGGATAAATTTTTTAATTTCCCTTGAAGTAATGTAGATATCACTGTCGTCACCGTTACTGTATGGTATATTTATTATTAAACTGAAGAACAATTTATTTTACATGTGTTCAAAATTCTGTTAAAGTTAATATCCACTTAAGTAAATATGTGGTGCGGAACTACACGTGACCATCTAACCTACAAAGTAGACACAATAAGTCAAATATTAATAATAATAATTTTGGTGCCGGTCGTACCATAAAAAAATATGCATTAATTATATACCTAGTTAATAGTAGACGAATAGTTTAAGAATATTTCAATTAAACCTATTTATACAGTTACATCTCTAATGTCATTAAGCAATGTTAGGGTTAAGGTTGTCATTAAAAAATGCATCAAACTGATTATCGAACTTGTTCATCCCTACAACTGGGCAGTTTAGTACTTTCACTAACCTACCTGCAATACAATTACGATGGTGCTTATTCAGCAAATTCAATATTTCTTCAAACTAATTGGAATGCAATAATAACTTATTAATAATGACCCATTTTGGTATAAAATGATCCCCAAATCGAAAATTGATTTAGTTGCACATAAAATGCTGTTAAACGATTTTTATAAAAATGTTATATCGACTGAAGTTCATAGATGTGATGCAGAAATACAAGAAAAACGAGAAAGATATCGCGGTGGTGATTACAGACCAGGTTTCCGTTGCCCAAGGAGAGGATGCCAGACCACGCAGTCCTCAATGAAAAAATGAATTGCAAGTTAACCTTGTGTGAAATATTCCTCTTTATTTTGGATATTGATTTCGACACAACAATAAAATTAACGGGAAAATGAATAGAAGCTGTGTTCGATTGGTGTAGCTTGTATAGACAAGTGTGTTCTTCAATGCTCAAATTGACGAAGCCAGATTTGCGGGCAGAAGAAAATAAGGCATAATGTTAAATAGAAATGAGCCAGCAGAGTCAGAAAAAGCGATCCTGAAATGGAAAACAATGGAAATCACGGACGGAGAATCGACGGTCCGTCGGTCTTCGGTTTAAAGCTTAAAGTGGACCATCGATTAATTGTGATGAATGGCCAGCATGTGCCAATTTGGGAAGATTGGGGTACCTGAATTCAACTGTGAATCATCAAGTGTATTATATGGACCAACGAACAGGAGCAAATACTCAAGATAACGAGAGATCCTGGTTAGATGCAAAAGTAAAAACTTTGAAGATGTGTTCCTGTCCACCCTTTGCAATTCCATTTGAATTATTTCACGTGGAAACGTTGGGAAAAAATCAGATGATATTTTTATTGCTTTCGTTAGAGATGCAAATATGTAAATGCTTTAATTTCAGTAGTCTTAAGCTATTTATCCACTGTTAACTATATAATCAGTAAATACTTTTTTATTAGATCGCTTATTCAACCTCTTACTTTACCTATCCAATATAATAGTACACCGCTTTATACATGGTAGACCGCATATTGAACTGGCACTGTAATTTTTCAGGATAACTACGAAATCTCCTTTTAATGCGTTCATATCGATAATACGCAACTCTGTGACACCAAAGTAAACGTTTAAAACTTCATGTCACATACAAGTTAATAGACGTTATAACTTAAAATAAATTTTGAAGCCTCTCGTATCTATAAAATATCGATAAAATACATTTTAAGCATTTTCAGTATTACTTACTCCATAGACTTATTTGGCTTCCTATTAGGACCGTTTCCTTAAAAAATATGTTTACACATTTTTGTTGTTGATCGTTATTTAGATATTGAACAAGTTAAAACCAAATTCTATCTTAGGAATTTTTGCCGCTAAATTATGCGTCGAATCAAAAAATTTCATAAATTGATAATCAATCGATATGTCCAAGGTCTATATGTCGGCAATTTTACATTTTTGAAATATGCAGTTGTTTCAGGAATATTTGATATACACCAAAAACTGCCCTTAATAAAGCCCCCTGTCCGGCGTTAGATTTCTAACAAAATCTATTCAGCTCCAGGAGGAATGAGATCAAACTTATATACAAAATTTAGAACTAGTAGTGAAACTATCAAACAACATTACTATTGTGTGTCGCCGTTTAGGCCGGAAAGCAAACAAGGAGTTAGAGAAAATTTTTAAGCTCAGTGTTATTGAGAAATTTAGTAGTACTTCGGATAATCCCATTGTTATGGTGAAAAATAAAGATGGAAAGTACCGTTTTTCTGTAGATTTTCATAAGTTAAATAATGTTATGGAAAAGGATGCTTATCCTATTCCCTACGTCTCGTCGACTTTCGATCGTCTTTGGGACGATAGGTTTGATCGTCTTGTTGATATTTTTGTGTGGTCTTTAATTTTGTATTATAACATAACGTGACGCACCTTTATTGCAAAGTTTCGTATACCGGGTCAACGCAATGGAAATTAGTTTGTTGAAAAACTGTTAATTTGTGAAGAAAATTGTTCTAAATAAGTAAGGCGTTTTTAGTCTATTAAAAATAAAATAAAATATTACGGCCGAAAATGAAACACGGAAGGTAACAGATATTTAATGTGCACCGGAATAGCTTGGTGGTACCGAAGGCTGTGGGCATGTTTTTGAATTTAAGAATACTGAAGGTGATTAATCGTATCGTCGAGAGTCGCAAATAACGGTGCGTCGTAATTGGGATAAAGTCAAGTAATGAGCGCCAGATTATTGTTAAAACAATCTGGCACCTGGGGACACGTAAATAAATCAGCCTTAAATAGTCAAAAGGTCTCATTTACCTTTACGTGGGCTATCTCCAGGAGAACTTCGGAGATGCTTCGAAACTTTAGCTCTAGAACAAATCTCATAATTTTCACATACTCAACTACTAAGGCAGCGTATACGCAAATGATCTGTTGGGGTTCAATTATTTCTTTAACTTTATTTTACGTTACGTTTCCCCCAACGCTTGTAAACAAAATCCACTCAAACAAAAGATAGTCAACGCTAAATACTTCTTAATTATTGCGAAGTCAAATTCAAATACTAATAACTCAAAATAAAATAATTACGACATAAACTACAAAAACATCATTCAATATTCTCTGCTTTGATACGTTAAACAAATAATTATTTCATTAAAAAAAACTCTAAAATACTATATGAAGCTAAATACGTCAATTTCAGGAAATTACCACTGGTCACTTTCAAAGCAAATCAATAAAATTTTAAATCAATAGTTTTACTTTTTCAAATCATCACTTTTCGTAAATTATTATCACTGGTCGGGAGGAGATCACAAATCCAATTAATTGTTCATCTATTGTCTAAACATCAGTCAAAAATCAGACAACAACGATGCATATGTTAACACTAATTTATGGTGGGTTATCCACAAATTTATAATAGGGGAGAAAGTACTGTAAGGCCCTTTACACAATTTTTATATTTGCCGCGGCTAAAATGCAATCGGTCTTTAGATTATAAACTAAAGAGGGGGGTGAGTTCGTCGGAATATTTAAACGGTAGCTCTACTCTGTCCACATAAAATAATCACAGTAAAACGGTTTAAAAATATATTATCCTATTATTTACAAATCTAATATATTCACACTTAAGCTAAATAACTACCTGGTTAACAACTAACATGAACGTAACAATAAGAAAACAACTTGACGTTCTGATTGAGACGGCGGCGTCGGGGGCGTCCACTCGGTTTGGACGGCGAATTTGGATGTCCTCCTTCCTTCCACTCACGCGATACGACGGCTTATTGTTGTCGCACTCGTTTCTGTAAATAGATATTAATACTCCCTAGTTACACTCAATGAGGAACGTAATATTTAAATGATTAATAACGTTGCGTTTAATTAATTATTTATGCTGGATACGGCCCTGTCTACAAAAGAAAAGAATGTATAAACAAACTACTGGTTATTAAAACGGGGGTCGCGCAGATCTAGGTCACTAGTGAAAATCGATATCCCGAGTTCACGGTTGTACGCATGACGATTGTACCGGTCTAATGCTTGCTGCTCTTTACCTTCAGTACTTTCTGGAAGACGGACAGGCGCGTATGCTTCGTGAAGCAATTTACTTTCGCATTAAATTTAGACTGGGCGGATTATACAAGTTTGGTTGTATAATTAATATATTTGCACGTTATCTACGGGGATGCAATTTTATGGCGATGACTTCTTTTATGCAACTAACTAACTAACTCCTAAAAGGTGCGCGGCGCGGTTTTTATAGGGGACTCTCGGTAGGCGGTGGTGACTTCTGTTTGGGGGAATCCTATTTGTAATTGGCGGAGATTACTCTGACGTATAAAACTTTCGATGTTTTATGAAATCTACGTTGGAGGGGAAACAAATTAATTTTTGTTGTGCAATCAAACGAAATAATGAGAAATATTAAGTTAGGTACTGAGTAATACTGAATACTAAGAAATATTAGATCAAGTCTTGCAGGTGTTTGAATACTAAGAAATCTTACATCATTTCTTTTACGAGAGCTGATTGTTAAATAATTAATTAATTAAAAAAATTTGTAGTAATGACTTGCGGTTCGTTACAGTACCACCCCTTTTCCTCAATTTGGTGTAACTTGCAAGTTCACCTTCCGCCTTATGTTAAAATTTTGAATATAAAATTATCTAGATACTGTTGAAATTCAAAACATTTACATAGCCAAATTGTCACTCAAAATTAATTTTACAATGCGAAATATTTATTCAAATAACCTGTTGTAGTACATTTAACTAATCATTAAAAAAAGATAGCAAAAGAAAGCAGAAAAAAGCAGTTCGTTAGCCTTAATTTTAAATAACGTAAATGCATCAACAATTCAACTAAACACAACTAAGTTTATTAGCTTTGTTGCTAAATAATATCGCCAAAAGGCGAACGATCGTATGATAACCCAATCACAATGTTAAATTGCCTTCTGCAAGATTCTTGCGTACTTCTCCTCCAGGTGACAGAGGAATCAATCTGGACGTAATCGGCTTCAGGATGCTTGCTGAATGATTTCCAAACTGCAAACTCATGCGGCGATTTCCAAATAACGTTACGATTTACTTGACTGGCCTGTACACACAAAAAATTGCTTTTATCCACGAACTTATTTACACAATTTTGATTCAATCTTAAATTAATTCGGTATTTATTTACAAGTCTGTTTATAATCAAAATTATTTACACAGTTATATACAGTGAGATCTTCGCTTGCTTCGGCTGTATGTTAGGACTGATGAAGAGCGGTGTATCTTTACACAATATTTATTGGAAAATGTTAATCCGCGTATTTGCGTTTAATATTTCACTATTAAAATCCAGTTAGCAAAACACATTTTTTTTATGAAAGGTACGTTAGCTGACACTAAGCGTACGAACCTTCACAAGAATCAACCAGGAGGGATGAACTTCAATATATCCACCTGAACGGTGCTCTAGGTTGGTCTCAATGTATACGATATGTTCGGTCCTCCAGGTTATTCGAAAAAGGCACCACCAACAATAACTCACATCCTTCACAATCCACCATCAGACCAATTAATCGCGAAGAAAACAACCTCTCCCCCTGCACCATATTTCTCAATAAACTTTCGCACGAAAAAACTGTTAGCGCTGCGGCGTGTTTCTAATTCGTGCTATCAAGTTTAAGGGCATGAGTACTGAACGTTTATGGTAGACCAAAGAATAGTGAGGAAGATTAATTAAACCAACGGATTACAGTACTGCATACCGACAAAATACGACGTCAATTACTAAAACGCATTAAGTAAATATCTGGTGTGGAACACTACACGACCTTCCAACCTACAAAATGGAAATTTAAAGAAATGAAATAATTCTAATAACATTATTTTTTATAAGAAGCTCATTACAAAAATAGGGATCATTGTTAACGCAAAAACAATAATCAATATCAAACAGACGCTTAAAAATTCATGACAGACAGATTAATAGACATCTAGATGCTAACTTAATTTAAAAGAAATGAAATAATTTTTATTTCAATTTTTTTTTGGATAACTAATAATGAAAATATTTAAACTAACTTTTTTTTAACTTTTTAACTACCTTAGGAATTTTTTTACCGTTAAATTACGCGTCATATCAAAAATTTGAAGAGACGTAATTAATCGATATGTTTAAGGTCTATATCCAGGTATTTTTATATCTTTTAAATATGCAGCTGTTTTAGATATATTTTATAAAAACCAAAAACTATCCCTAATAACCCCCTCCGCAGCTGGATTTCTCCCAAAATCTAATCAGCTCTAAGGCAAATGAAAACAAGCTTGAATACAAAATTTTAAGTAGGTAGGCAGTTTAGTTCTGGAGCTATCATGGATACTAACATATACCGATACACACACGCACGCACACTCGCACGCACGCGCCTTGTTAACTTTGAAATTTCTTATTTCCACATAATTAATCCAAGAAAAATATAAATGTCACTTTCAGACAACCATTTATATTTTGCAATATAAATGGAACCACTACAAAGCTTAAGGAAAGCAATCAAACTAATGTCGATTTTACTTGTACCTTTATGAACACAAAAAAACAACAAGCGTGAAAGCAAGAATTGAGTAAATAAAAAAAAATCGGAAAAAATACGTATATATACAGGGCGATCAAACTCACATACAAAACAAATTATTCTAAGTTAAAATACTTTAGGTTGCCGACCGTTTTTCTTAGCATTACGTGAAAGGGCAATAAGTGCAAATACCCGCAGATAACACGTGGTGTATGTAAAGAGATATTAGTTAGTAAGAAGGTTAGGGTTGCGAATCAAGTACATTATCTACTTCGGTGTAAAGAACGCCAAAACAATGAGTTCCCTCACAATCTATGGGTAACATGTGCGAGCGTATTTCGCCTGTTAAATAAGCAGTGTTCTAGAAAGTTGAAAGTGACCGTGTTATCGCGATACTTAAGCAGGAGTTGTCGAGCGTTAAGAATAATTAAAGTACGGACTCCTAGAGGTGAACATACGAATAATATTAAGTGGTTGTGTAATTGCGTGTATAAATGTTGGTTGTATCTTGGATAGCTTGTTGAGTTCTTAAACAAAACCTTGTATCTTTTTAATTGAGATCTCTCTGATGCTTTCGTTGTTGAAACCTGCTGCTTCAGTTTTTCTTAGTTTTGCGCCATTACTTCAATTAAAGTTTAGAGGAGCAATTGGCCTCTAACTACGTACACAACTGCAATCATTTTTAAGAAATAATTTAATAATATAAAGTTTAAGGGTAATACTTTCTTTCGTTCGTTTGTGGAAAATGTAACAAAAATCTTAATTATTAAGTTTTGAAAATCGATGTATTGAGCACCTGTGTAATAAAACTTGCAAATGTTTCACATTCCGTAATGAAACCAAAACAGTTTAATCACTTGCTTCTTTCTCGTCAGGGAGTGTATTGGCACCGATTTAATATCTTATTTTAACTGCTGATCTACCCATTACACCAAGAACTACACTGTCGACGTTTGCTGATGATCCACGTACGGATCCAACTATAGCATCTAATGATCTGCAAATACATTTAAATTCCCTAGAATTATGACTTAATAAATGTCGTATACATATTAACATTTCCAAATCGGTCCAAGTAACTTTCACAAGTAGATATACTTACCCTGCCGTAGTATAGAACAGCCAACAAATGCCGCAGGATGACAGTGTTAAATATTTAGCACTTAAATGAAACAAATAGTTTCTAATTTCCACAAAATCATTTACTGAATAACAGTTGTTTCGACACACAGTGCCTTCTTCAGATTCGATCTTAAAGTAACTTACAGCGCTACAAAATACTTAACCTATACTACTATACTAATCTATAACTACTATGATTCTAACACCTCTAATCTTTTACTTTTATTTTCAACATGCAAAATTTCAAAATTTTTATCCAACACGTGATTTTCTGATTTCAAATGTGACGCATAGTTAAAAGTTTCTGTATTGTTTTTATATGAACTAAAATGTTCAGAAATATGTTTACTAAAACTTCTACTGTTTGTCCTATGTAGTATTTATCACAACTCCCCCAATTTAGTCTGTATACTCTTGAGTTATTTTCTTTCTGATTTTTGGATTTATTATTTTTTATGTACTTTCCTAAAGTATTATTTCTTTTTTTTTAATATAACGTACATGATTTGATACGATTTAGCATATTTCTAATCAATATTTGAATTAAATTATCAAAAATCTTAAATTGTTTTACTACAGTATGGAAATTGAGAAGGTGATTAAACTATACATTGATAGTAACAGATATAAGTTTTGATATATATCTTTTAGGTAATACCAATGGGGTCTTAATTATTTGTTTATTTTTAAAATATAATTTTGTATGTACGTAAGTACTATCGAAAGTTGACTTTACTATCTTGAACTGAAATCGAAGTATTATTTTTTTGAGTTACATTTTTTTAAGGTCAATCAAACAGAAATCTTAAATTGTTTTACTACAAATAGAAGCATTAATTATTACAATCTGGAAGTAAGATCAAATACGTAGCGATTTAAAATTGAAATAAGGTATAATTAAAAAAGTTGTTTATAAAATTCAATCTAATTACATGACTTAAAACATTCTATTTGTCTTTCAAGCACAGCACACCTTTTTACGTAATTAGATAGTTAGTGAGTTTTCCCCAGACGCGTTAAAGCTATTTGAATAGTGAGAGATTGTTATTGTGGTTACTAACCGGGAAGTCCGGAAAATATTGGACTTGTTTGTCTTTTTTACGTGATTACTTGATTAGTGGGTTTTCCCCAACATACTAGAACTAGTAAAACACAGAAATGAATGTACTGTGAGTATATAGGTAACAGTTATTCACTCGTAAGTGATTGTTTCCGGCTTTAACTCTTATTTTATTTATTTACTTTATTTAATTTCCTGTACAGGTTTTAATGTTGCATTATAATTACAGGTATGGATTTATCTTCTCTAAATTCATCAATATGCTTTATACCATTCACAAACGTTAAGGATTTGGAGACCAGTGATCGAATATAGAACACTCAATCTAATTGTCATGTCGAAAAATATGGCCAAAGGGTCGTATTGGAACTAGATGAGTTTAAATACGTGTTACCTGACTGTTTCCACAAGTATTTCAAAGCCGAGGACCAACGTATACATCAATTTAATGAACGTTTATTTAGGATTTTATAATTTGTTAAATTGTTATCCATAATCGGACTCTATTACAGAAACACCATTTCAAATTTCCCGCCTTAACGATTGCAGGACCTTGAATGTGCTTTTCAAAATATACCGCTAAGTGGAGCCACTATCAATCTCTATTACAGAAAATATACATTAGTCCATACACCGCTAGATGGAGGCACAAAAAAATTCAAATTTCGCGCAAAAATATACAACTAGGTGATCCACCTCTATTATAGAAAAGATTCATTAATCCTAGCAATATACAACTAGGTGGCACCTACAAACAAATTCAAATTTCCCACCAAGGATACCACGACATGGGGGCGAAACCGCTAACACTAGTTCCTATACCTGTCTTATGAGATAGCATGAGACCCTCATATTAGTACCGTCAAGAAGGCCCTGGAAAAAGGGGCGAAGGCCCTAACACAAGTTCTTATACCTGTTTTATGTGATAGTATAAGGGCCCCGTTATTAAAATACTTTTTATCATCAAGGGGGCCTCAAGAAGAGGGCGAAGACCCCAATACAAGTTCCTATGCCTATATTAAGAGATAGTATGAAGAACCCCTTATTTCCAAATTTCAAGCCATAACAAATGCGCGTGCACGACCAATGGCTGAAAGGGGGCGTAACCTAATCTCCAAGCAAAACACATCGCCTTAGGCCTCCAATCAGAGCACAGGCTGGTCGTAGTCTAAGGACTAATGAGAAACCAGCAGGGCGTGGTCTGCCATTAGGTTCTCCAATCAAAACGCTCGGCCTGAGTCTGTATGCGCACGCACGTCCAATCAGCTGGAAGTGGTCGTGGTCACGTGGGGGTGGGATGGCCACATTACTACCCTACTCCACCCCCAACACTTTTAATTAACCAAAGCTCAACCCCCACCGTTTTAATTAATTATGACGTCAGTGTCCTCAAGTGCATCCCTTCTACTTATAACATTAGAAGAAAATAATACTGATTCTTTTAATTTTGTGTAAAGGATTTTAAGGGTTTGACATCTTTTTTTTGTATTTTTAAATTTTGTTCATTTATAAAAACTTTTATTAATTTCGAAGTTAATTCGGGAATAAATGGAAATGATCCGAAAACATAATTTGGTATTATATTAATTAAATTAGTCGATACATTAATAGAACTATCAGAATTTAGTCTATTAAAAAGTAATTTAATAAGCAGTGAAGTAGGTAAGAATTATGAAAATGTCAACTTTCACCATTATTACAAATAATAAAAAACATGATGTTTATGTTTTAATTTTTCACCTTTCATAAAATTGTTTCAATATCTGTAACAATATTATTACTAACTACTGACGAAGATAACTGTAAGTGTTATCGAAACGTCTAGATTGTATAATATAAAAATCTCACCATCAAAAAAAAACAAAAATAATAAGTATTTATGTATTTTATTAGGGAATTGTTGGATAATATATTATGAAGCGTTTTAAGGTTATCATTTACTAATGAAGGATAATTAAAATTTATCATCTTTCACTAATAAATAATAACCTTAAAAAACCCCGTAATATATTTTCCCATATGTAACTGTTAACAGCGTGTAGCTCCTAAAGAAGTTTATAAATAATAAACAAAATCTTGAGGTAACTGAAAGGAACTACCAAGTAATTGATCGAATCCCTAACATTGTAACATATTATATAGGTAAATAAAAAATGCGATCGACATATTATAGCATCATTAAAAACGCAAAATGCAAATTTTAGTCGGACAAGAATATATTTAAGGTTCAAACGAAACATCATTAATCAACCAAGAACAAGAATATAAATAAGCACTATTGCAAGCGGGTAACACGGATCTAGCAACTTTTGCAATTTGACCAAAAGTGACAGTATCATGTCAATATTTATACAAATAAAATATTTTTGTTGTAATTGGTATGATACTTGGTTGTGTTTATTATATTACATTACAAAGTGTTAATATACGATTTAAAACTAAATGAAAACGTCATTTAAATTCACAAATAATGTTTAACTTATTATTAATTTACAGAATGATACGAACGGCATTTTTATTTTCCAACCTGCGTATGTAGGTACAGAATATCTGCAATCGACATTCTGTTCAATATCACTAAATCAACTTACTAGCTATGAAAATGTAAACTTTCACGATTATGACACATAACAAATTTTATACATACCTTGTGTGTGTGTGTTGTGTGTGTGTGTGTGTGTGTGTGTGTGTGGTGTGTGTGTGTGTCGTGTGCGTGTGTGCGTGTGAGTGTGCGTGTGCGTGCGTGTGCTGTGCGTGTCTGTGTGTGTGCTGTGCTGTGCTGTCTGTGCTGTCTGTGTCTGTGTGTGTGTGTCTGTGTGTCTGTGTCTGTGTCGTGTGTGTCTGTGTCGTGTGTGTCTGTGTGTGCTGTGTCTGTGTCTGTGTCTGTGTCTGTGTCTGTGTCTGTGTCTGTGTCTGTGTCTGTGTCTGTGTCTGTGTCTGTGTCTGTGTCGTGTCTGTGCTGCGTGTCGTGTGTGTCGTGTCGTTGTGTCTGTGTCTGTGTCTGTGTCGTGTCTGTCGTGTGTGTGTGTCGTGTCCGTGTCCGTGTCCGTGTCCGTGTCCGTGTCGTGTCCGTGTCCGTGTGTCCGTGTCCGTGTCCGTGTCCGTGTCCGTGTCCGTGTTGTCCGTGTCCGTGTCCGTGTCGTGTCCGTGTCCGTGTCCGTGTCCGTGTCCGTGTCCGTGTCCGTGTCCGTGTCCGTGTCCGTGTCCGTGTCGTGTCCGTGTCCTGTGTCCGTCGTCTGCGTCTGCCGTGTCCGTGTCCGTGTCCGTGTCGTGTCCGTGTCCGTGTCCGTGCCGTTCGTGTCTGTCCGTCTCCGTCTCCGTCTCGTCTCCGTCTGTTCACTGTTACATATCACCCATCAGTTTCACACATTGTATCCTCTTGTATTGCGATTATATTGTTTATATTATTTGTATTATTTATATTATTTATATTATTTATATTATTTATATTATTTATATTATTTATATTATTTATATTATTTATATTATTTATATTATTTATATTACTTATATTATTTATATTATTTATATTATTATTTATATTGTTCAAACAACTAATTGGCGGTTAGTTTACGGTTGCCTTAAAATTGTTTTGGCATGGTTGTAAAAACTTTTTCTTTTGAAAGTTACTCTTTAAACTTAAGATTAAGATTTAAACTTAAGGTTAAGATTGCATTAAACAATGCATTGTATTTTCCACGTGTCATAACATAATTGCAATTTTTTTGAAATGTAATTCTTTGAAGGTTTTGGTAGCGTTTTCACTAGATCCTGCATGACCTTAATTTGTGTGACTAGATTCATAGTTATTAATGCTTTCACCATATGCATATAGTGTCTTTGACAATGTTCCACCCATATAATAATGCGACTAAGTTTAGTTACAATGTGACATTTTTCGCCGTTTCGAATAGATAGTTTTCTGCAATTCCTTTTTCCAAAACGGTTTAATATTACCGATCCAGTTCATACACATTACTAAAAATTGAGTATCACTTAATAACACACCCCCAAATACATGTAATCATGATAACACACTTGTTACTTGCGGTTTCACGTTTTATAAAATTGACGTCAACATTTATTATTAAGCGCTTCTCCGTTAGTGGCCACCATAGCAGTATTTACAGTGGAAACGTGAAACGTTAGTAAAATCTGAACAAATATCACTAATTATACCCAAAGGTTAAGCATTCGTAATTTGTAACTAATATATTTACTACGTATATTTCAGGTAACAATTAATTTTCTGTGCACGGATTTCTTAATACTTAACGTATAATAGAGTTAGAGTAAAAACGAATATCACTTCAACGCTGTTTCTTTGCGTTGTAATACCATTTGGGAATAAAGATAAACCCGAAAGATTCTAACGATACATACCGTACCGCATTGCAGATATTAAATACACACATACGCTCAGACACACGCACAAAATACACAATAATGAAATTATTTTTTTTAACTTTCAATAAAGATAACGAACGCCTTTGGAATGTATAAGCACTAATTGTAAAGAAATATTGTGTGCATTCTGTGATACTTCGTCTTTTAAAAGGCCTTTATAAAAACGAATATAGTATTAGTTTTTGTAGCAATCCAAGATTTTGCTGCAATTCAGTTCAATAAGCGGATAACGAGATGTGTCAGTATAATTATTCAAGAATTAGTAGCAACATATTTTAATAATGGATTAAAAGGAATACTAAACACGTCCTACTAACATTAAAAACTATGCTGAATCTTAAATTTATTTTAATTTATAGATACGTAATTCTTAATATGATTAATGTAGTTTTCTGCATTTTTGTAGCTGCTAAATACAAACTCAGAATATAATTGAATCGTTTATTTCAAAAAGGGCCTAAGTCATATTTTTATGATTTTGAGATTTACGTATTTCTATACTGTTTCGACCAAGTTCTATCATTTGGTGCTAAAAAGATCTTAGTCCAAGCGTTGCATATGATGTTTACATTTCCGTTTGTAATAGGTTTAGTGTAAAAAGGACCTAAGTCCATGGACTCAATTCCTTTTACAATTACCGCATAGGTAGCAGCACTTTCTGCAAAGAGGCGGTTTAGACATAACCTTATTCTTAAAGAAACTTTTGTTTAGGTTATTAGGAAGTATTTGTTAGTAGGTGTTTATTATTTGTTAATTTATGGACAATCGAGATTTCTAAATATGTTAAGTGAATATAGTAGTGTAAATGAAACTGGTACTAGTGATGATTCAACAGAAATTAATGAAGGTCCCTCGAAAAAGAGATGTAGGGGAGTAAGAAATGATAACAGTTATCCCCGAAATGCTATAAAAAGGTTAAGGGAGCAGAACACAAAAATCATGTAGGGAAAATGGTACCTGCCAAAACCATAGGAGAAGACAGCAGGTAAATTAGAAGCATTTATTATTAGTATTATTTAGATACATCAAGTTTATTTTTTCTAGGTGTCGCTTGAAGTGTTATGTTAACTTGACAGAAGCCGAGAGAATGAATATTTTCAACAAATTCTATGTATCGTAGTAAGCGATGTTGGACAGCATAGAAAACGCAACGAATGTGCAAAACTAAGAAAACATTCATTTTTTCACTATGTTTTGAAGGGAAATACCAAGATAAAAGTGTGTCAAAGAGATTTCCTAAATTTACATGCTATTACTAACAAACGCCTAAAAAGGTTGAAGAATCTATTAGATAATAATGTAACACCTCATGATATGCGTGGGAAAACTTCGAAATCAAATGCTATTAGAAGCAGATAATATCTCCACCCGAGAACATATAGCTTCTTTCCCTACAAAGGAAACGCACTATTCTGGAAAGGAATACCGTTACTTAAACCCAAAGTTAAACGTGAAAATCATGTAGAGCATGTACATGGAAAAATATCCGGAATCTGCAATAAAACACAGCTACTACATAAAATTCTTCCATGAACATTTCAATTTGCATTTTGGACGTCCACAAACCGGTACTTGTGAGTGTGAAGATTTGTCACTAAAAATAAAAAGCCCTTCGTTAGGAGAAAGTGCTAAAAGATCTGCAGTTGTTGAGATGATAGGTGCATAAGAGAAGGGTAAAAAAATTCTACACCTTTGAAAAACACTACCGAAGAAATTCCAGAACGAAGTAATGTGGCAGCAATTGCTTTTGATTACATGCAAAATTTGCTGCTACTGGAAATTCCAGTCCAAGACTTTTTCTACTTGATGAACTAGGTGTGAATGTTTTTTGTGTTCATGATTTAAAAACAGGAGAGCGTATTTTTATTTATACCATGAGTTGTAAAGGACCTAATGAAGTATGCAGCTTCATAATTGATTGTATAACCAACTACGTCGATCCGGATGTAAAGAACTAAGATTATATTCTGATAACTTCCCCGGCCAAAACAAGAACCATACTGTCGTGAGAATGTGTATGGCTTTTGTTGACACTGGCCGATTTAATAAGAAATAAAGACATGCATATCAAATGAATCACAAAATCGCCCCAGAAATGAAAAGCAAAGTTTTTCCATTTCCAAAATGCATCACATAATACATGAGAAAAAGTTATATGGACATATACTAGCCGCAGAGTTCATAAACTGCTTTGTGCAATATCATTACAAGCTAGCTATGCCAAATAAAGCACGGAATTTAACTTTGCCAACCAACAAAGCCCACTCAGGAGATAAAATTCCCATTCTGAAACAAAAATAGAACATCTGAAAATGTTAATCAGATGGGTACCAGAGAAGAACAAACAATTTTTTTCAAGACATTATCGAAAATTGGGAAACCAAAAGAGAAAAGAAGAAAGGCAGCAACTTAATAAAAATGTAAATGTACATTAATTATCTGTATTTTGTTTTAAGTTCACGAAATAAAGACATAAAGATTAATATTAGAATACCATTTATTGTTAAAAGAGACTAAGTCCTACACCTTTCACCTGTAATACAGTGTTACCAATCTTCATCAATTTCTCAATACTACAACAATGCCACTAGGTGTAACTATGTATATGTCAAAATACTGAGATATCTACACCTTTCCAAAACTAAAGAGTTTTTACCACTTTTCTCAAAACTACACCAATGTGACTGAAGTCCTTTTTGAAATAAACGATTCAATTGCTAACCGTTACATTTGAATTGATAAACTCAAACAGCTGATAATACAAATTTATAGAATTCTGAACCTATTGAGTAAGTGCCATTGTTATGACTGTAGTTTATTACAGTGAAGTTTGACGATGAAGGTTTTTAAAACACTAGAACAGCGATTTCGTAGAATCGTGGGATCACTCAGTTTATACTAAAAAGCAACCAATGAACGTCACGTAAATTTGAAGTACATATTAAAGACCTAAATGGCTAAATTCTCATAACTGTTATAGTTACATGTAAAATTGATTTTTTTAAATCCATACGGCAAAAGATTAATGGATTGAATGGGATTGGAACGACATCTATTTTGCTCGACTTAAACTTAAACTGTATGTTCTTCCTTATTTACAATGTTTTATGGATGCTGTGCGTGTGTGGGTGTGTGCGTGTGTGCGTGTGTGCGTGTGTGCGTGTGTGCGTGTGTGCGTGTGTGTGTACGTGTGTGCGTGTGTGCGTGTGTGCGTGTGTGCGTGTGTGTGTGTCGTGTGTGTGTGTGTGTCGTGTGTGCGTGTGTGTGTGTGCGTGTAGTGTCGTGTGTGTGTGCTGTGTCGTGTGTCGTGTGCATGTGTCGTGCGCTCATTGTGCGTTTTGTGCAGGCGTGTGTATCGTGTGTGCGTGTGTGCGTGTATAAATTGCTACATTTGCTTATTCGCATGTCGTGTTAGAAATTCCTAAAATTGCTAAATTCGAAAGGATACCTAAATTACCCAGCTGCCATAACAAATGATTAAATTCACTTACCTATTTAGCAAATCAGGCACCAGCAAAGTCTACAATTGGTATGTTGATTCCTATAAAAAGCTACACTTTACTTTAATTTACAGCCAGTCGTAATTAGATCAATTCGTCATCAAACATGCTTAAATACAAGAAAAAAGCATTGCATTTAACCTTTAAAAGTTACGTTAAAATTCAATAATCAACATAAACTCTTGAACGTAATTACTTTACTTCAAATAAACATAAAACGTATTGACGTTACTTCATGAACTAATTCTCATAAAAACAAACACTAAAAATGTACGTAGTATGATGCTGTACAACATTGGGTTTACACTTAAAAAGAACAATAAGCACGCCAACCTAAAGATATATATATATATATATATATATATATATATATATATATATATATATATATATATAGTAATAAACACGGCCACATATAATTTCGATACAAATCGTCAGGATCATAATAAAAAAAAACCCTCAGAAAAATTTTGAATCAATACGAATCAGTGCGAATACACTAAAAGTTAATCGATACAAAAATCAAACGTGAAGGTTGAAAGTCAGCGTATTGAAACGTCGGCATATACAACAAGATACACGATAAAGTTCACCTTGTATTCGGAACAGACTCTTTTCTATACAGATACTTAGGAAGCCTAGAAAATGGCCTCGATGGCGGTGGTAATATAACTCCAAATATGACTTAACTCGTGAATACTACTCTTTTCGATACGTTTTGATTAATCTTACAATTGATTGTAAGTTACACTTTACTTAAACTTCTATAAACTTTGATTACTTTACTCTACTAGTACTATAAGTACTAAATATCACTTATTAATTTATATATTTTTTATTTACAGCGAAATATTCGTTAATAGGCAGCTGTACACACGAAGCCGTCCACCAAACTAACACCTGAACTAATTTACGTAGATCCACACACCAGATGCGAAAGCAAACTCCAAAGGAGTTAGGACCGTATCTATCCTACACCGAATCCAACTTCCATGGACAAGAAATGTTGATACTAGACAACGATAACAGAAATTATTTCGGGGAGAACGAAGCCAATGTATAATCCACCAGTTCAGGGTGTATTCATGTATGCACACAGAAACTAATCAACATATCTTTCACAATAATCTAGTAAAGAGGGAATTCCGCTATCTACCGATACCAATATATAAACCAAACCTCAATTCAAAACTCCAATCTAAATTTACCGACTAAACCAATAACTTTATTTCCTTTTCAAAATGGGGATTGTAAATGCGACTACTGTTAATAAAACAATTTCACATATTCTTTAAGTACGAAAAGACAAAATAAAACCACAGCATAATAATATTATACAGTAGATGCACTTAAGGAGTAGGGGTTAAACTGCGCACATCGTAACGCACCTCAAGTCCGCCATGTTTTAAGTTTAAGTGGTAAGGATTTATTTCTGTGTAAGCATGGAAGTAGGCAGTGGAAGAGTGAAAAATTATTAAGTGTTGTAATTTTAATGAATTTATATTTAAGTGTGTAATCAGTTTAATGTACATATAAGTTAGTTAGCATTAGGTATTTAGTTATTACAGTAGTTAATAAGTTAATATAAAAAGACAATAGGTAACTATGATAAATATACGTTTTGTTGTGCAGCAATAAACTGTATAAATAAAACTTATAATAGTGAAATGCGGGTTTTCAATTTTCCTAAGGATGAAGGAAGGTAAGACATCTTTGTAATATTTATTTTTTTTCATGCGTGCATTATAACCTTAAAGGCAGTGATGTGATTATACTAAAAAGCGAATAAGAATAAAGTAGATGACGCTTCGATCTAAGTTACGTTATAGACCCTATACATATGTATAGAGTGCGGTGATTGCTAATTTTTAAAATAATACTTTACCGGTCATGGACATGACTATTTGTATGTGGGCGAGCAGACCTACCTCGGAAAATGAAAAAACTAGGTAGCCATGGGCTATGCTCACTTCATTTTGAAAACAAAATGTTTACGAACGTCGTTTATAAAAATCGTTTGCTACCAACAGCTACACCAACCAAGTGTTCTTCATTCGAAGGTTCAGGCAGCACAACAGTCAACGACCACACTTACTGTCTTAATCCGCAAAGCCCGGGTAAGTTATGTTTTTGTGTTTTTTATGAAGGTGCCTATATAAATATAAATAGCCCTAGCTTTTACCGAAATGTTCTGGTTAATATAGTAGAATAATGAGAGATATCTTTGTTCCAGTTGCGATGGTGGTGGAAGAGGGTAGTTAAACAGAAATTTTGCAAAATATACTGCTTATGGGGACTTCCGCTTCAACAAACGCTTTGAATGGATCAACTTTCCCAACACCACCTACGGTGCATCTTCCACTTGTCTCTCCCGATAGTACGCAAACTGAAACAACTTTATCAAATATCACACCGCACAAAAACAAACTCCAGAAGAGCATAAAAAAGTTATGAAATGAAAATTATCGTTTGAAAAATGTTAATGAAAAACTCTAATGGCATTTGAGAAAATTATCTGATGAGGATAATCTTAATGTACCTTTGGAACAATACCAATTCCTTACTTACAAATTTTGTCCTAAAGATTTGGCTGATTTTATAAACACGCAATTTTATTAATACAAAAGCATCCTAAAGGGCGTCTATATTATTTGGAATTTAAAAGTAAACGTTTGGGACTATATTTTGCTGGTCCCAACGTTTATAAGGCAAAACTAATGCAGAAATTTTGATTACCTTCACCATCAACACTTCTTAAATTACTAAGAATTTTGAAGACGCTTCCAGGATTACAAAATGGGCAATTATTCGAAATGCTGACAATAAAAGTGCAAGGATACGCTTTGCCTTGACGAAGTTAGTATTAACGCTTATTTATTCTACAGCATTGGTAGTGATTATATAGTTGGTTTTGAAGGCAATGGTGTAGATATACAAAAATTTAAAGCTACAAAATCAATTATGGTATTTATGATTAGAGGGACAAGAAGTAATTGGAAACAACCACTCTTATTTACTTTCTACAATTCTAAGTGTCTTGCAATTGATCTGCAATCTTATATTTTCACTTTAATAATACAATTAGAAGATATACATTTAAAAGTTTGTCTTGTTATAAGCGACATGGGTTCCAATAATATAGAATTAACTAAAAATTTGGGAAATACACCAGAAAATCATTTCTTTTTGTTTGGTCACAGAAAAATTGTATTTATGTTTGATACACCCCATTGTAACAAAACTGTCCGGAATAATTTGCTAACATATAATTTCAAAAAAGAATTAGGAGAATTTATTTCTTTCAAATATTTAGAAGAGCTTTATCTTCACCATGAACAATATCCAGTGAGAGCGTGCATATTAATTCGAACAGTTTTGGCAAGATGAAGGTCAAATATGCGACTAAACTTTTCAGTAACGCTGTCGCTACAGGTTTAAATCTGTACATAGGATTTGGATCAAGGGTTACTGCAACAGCACGATTTATGGAATTACTTGATAAACTTTTCGATATTCTAAATTCATCTAATATATACAGGGTCCGCCTTTGGGAGCTGATCCTATGAGTATCTGCTAAACCAAACTTACTATAATTTTGAAAATTTGGTGACAGGGTAATGATGTTAGGGCTAACTCATCCAAAATATTTTCACGTTCGTATCACTTCCGGTTATACTGGAAGTCGGTACTTAGTCGGTTATTTTAAATGGAACACCCCGGATATTAATACATTTTTGGATTCTATGTCGAATTTAAGGTAGGATTGTTAAATAAACTAGACACGATATTCCAGTAGTTTTAAAAAAAAATTGACAGATGCGGTCTTAGTAATTACTTGTTAATTGTTCTGTTCCTGTCAAACAATTTGAATACAACTTTCAGGTGTTGTAGGCAAAGGTATATTGCAACAGTCTACAAAAAATGACATTTGTATTTTCCATAAAAATAAAATTATGATTGTCTAAACTTGACTATCATAAAATGCAAGTTACTCAAAAAAATCAAATGGAAACCCTTATTTTTTATTACTCAGATCGATTTATCGTCAAAAATTAAGGTAAGTTTGTTTGAAACTTTATTTGCCTAAGCCTAACAGTTTCATACTTATTATCAAAAAAGTCCCAATTTTAAAATTTGTGATAAAAATGAGCTACATACTTAAATCTAGTATTCCTTGTTCGTGGTCACCATGGAAACCAAATAATTGAAAATTGAAATAAAGAAAAAATTATAAAAATTGATAATTTTGTGATTCAAAAGTCATTTTTGCCAAACAGAAATTTTCTGTCATTTTTTTCAAATTCGATATACAACATAAGTGTAAAAATTTAATACTTTATGACTAAATAAAAAAAAACTACTTTTTACTGCGGAGGTAATACATACTTATCAGCGCGTCATTACACGATAAAGATGCTCATTTATTTTGTTTTTCTTTTGTAGTCAATTTAATAAAATTTAATAAAATTGTTGACAGTTTGTGTTTTTCTTGATGAAATGGCTCGACTTGAATATTCTAATACAGATTATTTGAATTTAATTTTAATTCTCGGAGAATGTCATAGAGTTGTAAAACGAACAGTAATAACATTTATCGAACGCTATCCTGAGCGCCCCCGACCATCAGCAGATACAATAAGACGTGTGGTTCAAAATTTGGAACAGTTTGGCACATTTAAACATTCTGCGCCTCGCAAAAAAACTGCTATTGATAACGAACAGAATGAAGTTATAACTTTAGGATATTTCCGTGCCTATCCTTGTAATTCCATAAACGACGCGAAAACAGATATTGGCTTAACACCAACAACTATCAGAAGAATTCTTAAGAAACATAAGTTTAGACCATACTGTTTACAATTAGTTCAACATTTGAAAGAAGCGGATTTCTTGAAACGTATCGAATTTTGTGAAACAATTTTGCTCAAAATACAAGAAATTCCTAATGTTTTGATTAATGTCATATGGGCGGACGAATCTAAATTTACGAAAAATGGCATATTTAATCGCCGAAACTCGCATTACTGGAATAACGAAAATAGCAATCCAATTCGCGAATGCCATTTTCAGGAAATTTGGAATTTTAGCGTATTTTATGCTATTCGGAATAACGAAATCTTTGACGTGTATTTTTACAACGAAAATTTGAGAGGTTTAAAATAGTTGATTGTTGCGATTTATGATTACAAATTTAATTTCTAGGAGAAAATTATCTTGAGATATTAAACACTCGAATTCAACCCCGATTAAATCTAGAAAGGGAAAATTTATGGTACCAACAAGACGGTGCGCCCCCTCACAACACCAACGCTGTTTCCATGAAACTTTATGAAATTTTTGAAGATCGTTAGTTTGCCAATAATGGTCCCTTTCCATGGCCACCTAGGTCACCTGACCTTACGCCAATGGATTTTTCTTTTGAATTAAAAATATTGTTTATACTACACCACTAACGACTAAAGAAGATTGCATTGCAAGAGTGCAAAATGCCTTCAATTCTCTTTCTCCACAAGAAATTCAAAGGGCTACAAATGAAGCCGTTATAAGACGGATTCAACCATGTCTTGCGTCTAACGGGCAACATTTTGAACATTTATTGTAAATTAATTTATATTTGATCACGAGCAAGAAATACTAAATAAGCGACTTTATCGTGTAAGAATGCACTGATAAGTATGTAGTTACTACCTCCGCAGTAAAAAGTGTTTTTTTCGATTTACTCATAAAGTATTAAATTTTTACACTTATGTTGTATATCGAATTTGAAAAAAATTTCTATTTGGCAAAAATGACTTTTGAATCACAAAATTATCAATTTTTATAATTTTTTGCAGTAACTTTTTCAAATATTTTTCTTTATTTCAATTCTCAATTATTTGGTTTCCATGGTGACCACGAACAAATAATACTAGATTTAAGTATGTAGCTCATTTTTATCACAAATTTTAAAATTGAGACTTTTTTGATACTAAGTATGAAACTTTTTAATGGTGTACTTTAAATTATACAATCTAAACGTTTGATAACATTACAGTTATCTTCGTCAGTAGTAATGTTTGTTAAATTGTTAAAGATATAACAATTTTGTCAAATGTGAAAAACTCAAACAATGTTTGAATTTTTCACATTTGACAAAATTGTTTACTACATCTTTAACAATTTTAAAACATTGTTTGAATTTTTCACATTTGACAAAATTGTTTACTACATCTTTAACAATTTTTAACAAACATTACTACTGACGAAGATAACTGTAAGTGTTATCGAAACGTTTAGATTGTATAATTTAAAGTACACCATTAAAAAATCCCAAAAAAGATAAGTATTTTATTATGAGTGTTAATGGTGAAAGTTTACATTTTCATAAGTATGAAACTGTTACGCTTAGGGAAATAAAGTTTTAAACAAACGTACCTTAATTTTTGACGTTAAGATCTGAGTAATAAAAAATAGGGGTTTCCATTTGATTTTTTTGAGTAACTTGCATTTTTTGATAGTCAAGTTTAGACATTCATAATTTTCTTTTTATGAAAAACACAAATGTCATTTTTTGCAGACGGTTACAATAAATCTTTTCCTACAACACCTCAAAGTTTTATTCAAATTGTTTGACAGGAAAATAACGAGTTATTACTAAGACCGCATCAGTCAATTTTTTTAGAAAAATGTTTCTTTTTTAAAACGACTGAAATTTCGTATCTAGTTTATTTAACAAACTTACCTTAAAATGCAACATAGAATCCAAAAATGTATTAATATACGGGGTGTTCCATTTAAAATAAGCGACTAAGTACCGACTTCCGGTATAACCGAAAGTGGTACGAACGTGAAAATATTTTAGATGAGTTAGCCCTAACATCATTACCCTGTCACCAAATTTTCAAAATTATAGTAAGTTTGGTTTAGCAGATACTCATAGGATCAGCTCCCAAATGCGGACCCTGTATAGTTCTAAACAATTTCAACAATGTTCTAAAGGAGAAAAGTTTCAAATAGATTTTCAAAATGAACGTTTAGGTTTATTTAAAAACCTTAAAGTCGTAAGCAAACGTAACGTGGATGTTACGAAAAGAATAAAGTTTTTGAATTGTTTTCAAATTACAATAAACGGATTGATGCAATTATGGAAGCTACTATCGGTAGAAAATGGATTTAATCTTTTACTAACCTGGAAGTTGAACCAAGATAGTCTTGAAAACTGTTTTGAATCTGTGCGGCAACAGAGAGGTAATTGTATAAATCCAACTTCTGTACAGTCCCAGAATAGTTGTAAAAAAGCTTTTGTGTTAAATTATTAAATTACAGTACAGGGACTTGTGAAGGTGATAGTGATGCAATGTTACTGAAATTAGGCAACATTGTAGATCATGTTGATTTAAGCATACAACAACCATCTGAATTAACGAATTACCAATTGCAACAGATTACCAAAAAAATCATGTTTTAGAAGAAAATTTTCAAAGATATGTTTGTGGTTATCTGTTAAAGAAATGTTTGAACGTTCATTCTTGTCTAAGTTGCCAAAATTATTCCCACACAATTAAAGATTTACAAGATAGTAACTTATATTGCCATTTCAGAGCATATGATACGGCGGGAACTAATTTTAGCAGCTTATTAATGCCAGGAGATGATTTTGTTCACGTTGTTACAAAATTGGAAATTTTATTTCAGCACCATTTTTTGACTGTTCAAAATTTATTAGAATTAAGTACTTTTTTAGAATTCATTCACCCTTGTGAAAACTTTCCTCATTTGTATTTTTTAAAGAAATTATATTTTAGATTATGAATTTTTTATACACTCAAAGATGTGAATCGTAATTTTAAGTCTCCCACAAATAAAAACAAAACAAGTATTTGGAAAAACGAATAAAAATTTATATTATATAAACATGTTTTTATTTTTTTTAAATATCTAGTTCATGATAAAAAAATATTAAGGTTTTTAAAATACGTCTCTGTGTATATTTCTTCTTTTATTACAGACCAGCAATTCTAAACTAAACACTAACTAAAAACTGCCACAGGTTGACCTTGTCTTGCTTATAACAAAGGAAATATTGTAGAGTGCTTTTACTGTTTATGTTTATGTTGTGATGAAACGTTAAAATTAAAAAAAAACTTTCTAAACATTCAGCATGATTACATTAACTTGCGCGAGTTTATATTACATTTAAGATGTACGGCACTAACAAATAATCTATAATTTCGAAAATTGTCGGGAAATCTTTGATAAATTATGGACACATGACAATTTACAAAACTGACTAAAAATAAAAATATACCTTTTTGTAAAATTGACGTAAAGGTAGATATGTTGAATCTTGCCAAGCAACGTGTAGGTGAAAAATATTACGTAGTTGATAACATTATTCCAGAACATAGCCATTCTATTCTCAGATTACCTCCATACCATTCTCAATTCAATGACATTGAAAACATTTGGGAATTTGCAAATCATTTGATGATAAAATCGTTGGTAGAGATGGGTATTTCGATGAGAATGTACTGCAAATGTGAGAGGAGTCATTGAAACTAATGTTTGGAAAAAATCAATTTCGCATACTCAAAAACTTATTTTGAATGGCTGGTCACGTAAAAAACTGTTAGTTAGTAAAATTGAAATTTAAAACGGTTTTGAAACCAAAAAAACCTTCGAATTTCAATTTTCTTAACTGGAACTCTTTTTTTTTGTATACAGTTATAGTTAAAAGTTACAAAAATAACTGAAGGTGATAATTGGCGATTATCATAATTTAAAACTTAAGCGGCTTGTTGAAGGTTCCGAATTAAGGAATAAACCGTAAGTAATTAGATAGTAAAACGATTTTATATAAATTGTAAATTTTATGTAGGTATTCGGGCTCATCAGAAATTGTTTTTTAATTGCTTAGGTGCTTTTAGGAACTTAATTGTTTACATCTTCATAATGAATTTATTTATTCAATTTAGTTACGTTAAATTCGTAACATTTTAAAAATGATATAAGTAAAAAAAATTTGATATATGCAACATATGACCTCACAATACAACGTAATTGATCATTTAAACAAGCACCAGTAAAAACTGTTTTTTTGCTACTAAAAATTTTGTATTTTTTTATATCAAAAAAATTTTTTTTTCCAAAAATCATCTGAAATGGTCAGAAACGGCTAAAAACGAGTAAAAATGCAAAAAAAATAGAAATTTTTTTACCAAAGGGCCACAAAATTTTTTTCCCAAAAATCGTCTCAGATAGTCAGAAATGGCTAAAAATCGTTTAGAATCGCCATAAATTCCTTAACACGTCTAATAAGATAAGATAAAAAAACCTCGTACAGTATGCGTCTTGAACCCGAGACGCCGGGATATCAACCAAACGCGCTGCCACTGCGCTACCGGAGAAGTTAACGAACAAACGAAAAACTTGATAGATTCTAGGTTGGTTCACTTAATTGCCTACGTAAACATGTACTGGTTTGATACAAATAGTCGAAATCTGGAATTCCGCCATTTTGACGTCGGATTTCGCTCAATTTTTAAGTATGGTAGCTCATTTCAGGAAATATAATCCTCTTTAATAATACGTTGGGATTTTCTATTTTGCGATAATTCACAAAAACTAAACTCGAAATTTCGCCGACCGATTACAATACCTCCCAATACTTTCGTATTGTGAGGTAAAAATTGAAGTACCGCTATGTAAATGATTTTAAGTCGTTATTTGCCATTTATGTAAAGACATGCCTATGCACATTTGCATTTTCTTCTAACGCATGTACTTAAATTGAACCTACGTTTTAACGTACAATGTAAGTTTTAGTTCACCACCCGCGGGGTGCCACCATTCTTTTTATGTCAATCAAGTTTGTTTATTTATTGAATATATGTATAAAACCTTTGTGTTTATACTTCGATAACAGCTATGAGAGTCATACCCGCTCCAGTGTTCGGTTGAACTAGTTAGAAGTCAAAATAATACAAAATCCACATGTTGTGTGGAATTAATTAAAGTAAGTGCCAAAAAGGGCCTTACAACCTTATGTGCCCAGGGACTGAAGATTTGGGTAATTCTGAAAAATCGATTATTAAACTGTTTGCGATCGTATTTTACAGAACTTGACTGAAGGGAAGTTGAGAATAGTTTTCTCAATGTGTATTTACCTCCAATGTGAACACTGGTAGTGTAAAATAAACTGCTCCACATAAGTTAAGGATATATCTGGAAATCTGCACAATTTTTTAATTTTCAAATTTTTGTCATGTTTGATACTTTATTAAAGTTGCTAGTTATCATACCTTTACCATACGGATAAATGTAGTATTACATTGCAAGTAGAGGGCTCTGAAGAGTTCTTATCTTTTAACCCGTTCTAACGGATCAATTGGTTTACTTGTCAATTTGTTGACTTATTGTGCACATTTGGTATCAAAATTTTGTGCGTTGCGAATTCCTAATGCCTAGACGTAAATTAACATCTGACGAAGCAAATACAGCAATTGGTTTGCTGTTGGGTGGTCAACGGCAAAGTGACGTAGCACATTTTTTTGAAGTTAGCCAAAGTGTCATTTCTAGACATTTTAACCGTTTTCAAGAAACTTGATCTGTTGAAGAAAGACGTAGAATTGGGCGCCCATCAATAACTACCCCTCCTGAAGGCCGATATGTCACCATTTCTGCATGCCGATAACCTTTGAGTACATATCGAATGCTGAGTAGGAGGCTCGCAGAAGCCACAGGAACATTAATATCAGCAGAGGTTTATGGGATGTCAATTTACGTTCTAGGCGACTTTTTAGAGGTGTACCATTGACTCGCAAACATAGGCGACAAAGATTAGAATGGGCAAGAGAAAAATGGAAGTTGGTACTGTTCATTGATAAATCGAGATATGGTCGTTTGCGGATAGTAGTCGAACTCGTGTCTGGACACAACCTTTGATGCTAAAACATCGGCGATCAGTACAAGAAGTTCACCCTTTCAGAGCAGGCACTGTTTGTGTATGGGGAGGAATTTGTTATGACGGCCGTACCGACTTGTTAGTTATTCCGGGAAACATGAATTCAGAAGTATACTTGAATCAGTGATCAACAACATTGTGCCAGATTTTCATGCTGCTGTGGCTCCTGGTTTCCTATTTTTGGACGAAAACGCTCGTTGAAACTGATCCATGGCAGTTATGGATACAATTGAAACCAATGGAATTCCTCATTTAGCTTTACCTGCTCTATCGCCTGATTTAAATCCGATACAGCATACTTGGGATCAGTTGCAGAAAGATTTTTATCATCACAATCCCCAACCACAAACAATGGAACAATTGAGATATTTGCTTCCACAACTCTGGCAACAGATTACGCAAGAAAACTTTAATAATCTCATAACCAGCACGCAAAGACGTTGCCAAGCTGTCATTGAAGCCCACGGAGGACATACTCGTTATTGCGAAAAGGGAAATTTCTATTCATTTTCTTTGTTTTTTGATTAATTTGAATTAAATGAATTAAATGAAATTAGGTGAAAGTGACTAATAAGTCACTTTCACCTAATTTTCATTATTTATCTTGTCTTTTTGTTTAAAATTTTTGTTTGTAAACTTTTTTTATAATAAAAAACAAGCATTTAAAAACTGAACAGCTTAAAATCGTCTGAAAATTTTTTTCTTTTGAAAAATCAAATTTTCATAATATCCCTAATTTATGTAGAACAGTTTAAAATGACACAAGTTTATTACAACATATTTCAAAAATAAAAAATAGACCTTTTAACCAGTTTTGTGATTGTAAGAACGATTATACAAAATGCAAAATGCAATAACATCAAATAACGCTATGTGTAAAATGTATACATGTATGCATTAACGATATTGATTCATGTCAATAACTGTAAATATAGGTTTAAGCATTTTAAATTATGCGCATTTCGAAATAACTAACCAGCTTCAACCAAATAATATTGACACTTGTTTGTTGGTGATTTAACCTGCAAGTGTAACCGTACAAAATAATGACAATAATATGGTAATAATATATCTCAATGAAAGTATTTTGGTACGAAAATAAAAAAGAAGGTGTCTATACTTAAAAAACGTTTAGGTTTCCATTTACAGTAATTTTCAAATGTAGGGCTTAATCGAAATTCAATACCTTCACAGTAACTCTAAATTTACGTTTATTATGATATTATTGTGGTAGCCACACACTTATTTTTATCGTAATACACAAGAATGGCCTGCTTTTTGGATCTTAATAAAACCACTGTTTTCTTTTTACCGAAAATTCTATTTAGACAGTAATACAAACTTGAGCCCATTTCTCTAACGCCGTTTATTAGAATCTTTCGCCTATTCCATTTGTATAAAAGTATTCGAAATTGAATTTTGAGGTCTATCTCTCGTTCTGTGGATTTCTAAGCAGAGATTGTGAACTAAATGGATCTGAAAAAAAAAGTTAATATCAGTTATTGTTAATTATATTACGGATAGCCTTTTTTTATGCATTAAATTCCTTTGAAAATCTAATTACGTGCTTTCCAAATCAATGAAGGTCAGCAGACCATTAAACTACATTGTTAAAAAGTAACGCAAGGAAATGCTTAAATAACTGACCAAAGAAGTAATTGAAACAATGCTTGAATAAATTGTTAAAGGAAGTTGAATATAAATGCTTTATCAAGAACTCACGTGATTATTTGTATAGCTTTTATCAATGTTGTGTTAATAACAATAGCACCGAAAAAATGTAGGTTAATCTTAATGGTAAGTAATTATTAATTTTTAGACACCAATTCTGTTCAACAAATGGTAGTCTGGGTTGCTTACTCGCCCCTTTTAACTTTTAACAGATTACTGCACCTATAATAGCGTATTGCTGTAGTTAATAATACTATATCGACGGTACAAGAGACACCTCAAAATTAATAAAAATATTTGCAATGCAATACAAATTTAGATAATTCTGTAATGTTCTTATGAATATACCGAAAAAGACTACCCTTAATCTACACAAATCGAATCTTTGAACTGTATTTTTTAGAAAAGCAAAGTAAGTGTAGTAATGTAGGGGTACATTACATGGCAATATGATGTGTTAGATTACCCTGTACATGTGATTGTGAAAGAAGCTCTATAAGCAACAGCATGAGCAAATGGTAACTTTAACCTTTGCCTACGGCAGGAGTTTGCAGTATATAAACAAAATAACATTTTTATTAAAGTTCGATTTATTTCCATTGTAATATAATATGGGGAGTGTGGTTATTAAATAACGAGACTGACGCTGTAATATTTATTTTCGTGCGCTGTTTACACATTTTTTGGTGCGAGGCTGTTCTTTTTTACCCGAGGCGTAGCCGAGGGATAAAATATAAGGCCGAGCACCAAAAATGTGACAGCGCACGTGTTCCGAATAAAATTTTTTGTAATCGTTTACATAAAATTAGAAAAAAATTAAATTTTGAAATATTTGATGACAAATGTCAATATAACACATAAACAAAAAAGTTTATATATTTAGTTATATACCACTTTTTTTGTTTATGTATTTCAGGTAACGATTACAAAAGACATTTTTTCGACGACTGTTAAAAAAAGTGTACTATATTTTACCTTTTTGCGTTCATAAAACGTATCTTTATGGCAAGGATGAAAAAAAGTAAAAAAATCGTTAAAAAAGTGCCGTAGCGTGTCATTATTTTACTCCAGCACTAATGCGAATTATAAGATTGCGTTGAAAACAATTAAAACTTGCGACACGATGTTTACTTTGGAAACGTCAAAATTAGTAAGTAATTAGTGTTTGACTTCGACAGACGTTGTTGTAAAGCTTGATTTAAAAGTTAATGTGAACCAATATGGATATTGATGAAGATTCCGATATAGCATATACACCAGAAGAAATTGTAAAACAAGCAAATGCAGCGACTCAGGACTTATTACCGGCAAAATCTAAAGAAAGTTCCAAATCATCAACACTATGGTCTACTTATCCAAAGTTAAAAGCAACATTAATTATTATTAACAATAACGTTGATATAAGTAATATTCGAAGTTAATAGCTTATTTAAAACAGAAGGCGGTAGGATACAAACCAAAAAAATCAACATTTTCAAGAGAGGAAATAAATAAATTTTTAATGGAAGCACCGGACAACAAGAATCTGATGTTTAAGGTAAAATTTCTACTTTTTATTACATAGAGTATGTATTTATTGATGGTTGTTCAATTTTTAGGTTGCATTGATATTAGGAATTGCTGGGGCTTGACGGAGAGAAGAGTTGTGTAAGATGCTGATTGATAATATTGTTGATAAAGGATCGGTTTTAATTGTAACAATTCCGGATTCAAAGACGAACATTCAACGACGCTTTACTGTTATTGAAAACAGAGAGATTACTAATTTGGATTTATTAGATATTTATAGAAAGTATGCCAAACTTAGGCCACAGACGCAAATAATAGGCCTTTCTTTCTGTCTTATAAAAACGGAAAATGTACTAAACAAGTAGTGGGAATAAATACTTTCTCGAAGATTTCGTCAATTATTGAAAAGCACCTAAATTTATCACAACCAGATATATATATATATATATATATATATATATATATATATATATATATATATATATATATATATATACACAGGTCACACATTCAGACGTACGTCGGTATCGCTTCTTGTTGATTCTGGGGGTGATGTACTTAAACTGAAGCAGCACCGCGGATGGAAATCCACTACCGTTGCAGAAGGATATGTGAACAATTCCTTCAATACTAAAATGGATTGTGCATCAAGAATTTTAAGTAGACATGGAACTACTAATAACGATATTTTCAACCAACCGTCTACCTCAACGAGTTATGTAAATGAAGACAGTTTAAATATTGCCACCACGAATAACAATCAAGAGCCAGTGTGTGTAAACAAATTGGAAAATACATTACGTGGATCAAAATTTAACATTAATAATCCTAGTAACTGTACTTTTAATATTACAATTACTAAAGACACTTTATAAGTTACGCAAGTTTTTTGTTAGTGTTCAAATAGAGAAATTAAATTTTCAAATACTGTTCTAGTGTTTACCACAAATAAAGGATTGCAAAATATAATCCTTTTTTTCGACAGTCGTCGAAAAAATTTTGTTTGCAACGCTTGTATACAGTGTCTTTTTTTTCACTCATAAGATTGCCGTGAAAAAAAGTACCACTTTATACACTTGTTGCATAAATAACTATTATTTTGATATAATATAGGAAGTGTGGCTATTAAATAACGAGACTGATGCTGTAAAACATTTTATTTTGATTTAATAGCCACACCTCGTATTTTAGTAAATTTTTTTGTTTTTCAGTACAGTTTAATCGCTCGAATCGATTTCTAGATCTTCAGATGATGATTCTGTAACGTTGACTATAAACTCTGCAATATCATATTGAAGGTTATCTTACCTTTAACGATCTTTACATGGCTTATATACTGTTACTAATTTTCAATCGTCACTTTTTCGTAACTAAATTTTATTAATTCCTCCATGTCTTTAACTTTAAAAGTCTTGTTCCTATTGGGTTTAATTCGCAGTGGTAAGGAGGCGAACGAAGAACCTCATAACCTCATTCTTGTGCCATAACATCAAGTTTATTCTTGTCATATAGATGCTTCACTTGTGCTACAGTAACCAATAGGTCTCGCTTCAACGTGTTATCTTCAACGGATATTTCTGTTCTTCTGTAGTGGGAAATGTGAATTTGCACACGTTCTTTAATATTTTTAATTTTTTAGTATAATTATCATCTAAAAATTCATGTACCTTGCGGTGGTAGTGTGGAGGGGCACCAACCTGTTGTAGGCACATATTCCGTCGTTGATCATTACTAAGTAGATGAAGGAGATTAGGCTAGACTTCTTGGAGGAATTGAAGACAGATACGATCAGTCAGGGTCCAATAATTCTATTGTGGCGAATGCCACACCAATCATTTATAGACCAGTGGTTTTGGTTTTGCATTTGTTTAATGCGTAACAGTGCATATTATGACGATTTACAGCGCCATTTCTTCTTAAAGTAGGCTTATCAGAAAACATTATATAAAAAAAGTTTTGATTAATCTCAAGTTGAGCACTCGTCCACTGGCAAAAGTTTACTCGTCTTTCGAAGTCATCATTGCGTAAGTCTTGGTATAAGTCAATATGGTAATGATGATGCTTATATTTTTTAGTTGATTGTCACTTTTACATGGTATTGCAACCTCACGACTACTGAAAGGCGGGGTTTTCATCAATATGAAGCAAAATCTTAAGTTAGCGGTATTTCTGTTCACCACTTTGTGTTTTACATAATTCACACTGCCAGTAGAATCGAATCTTGCCATCAAATTTTTAAGAGTGAGCCGAGTGGGTTGGCGTTGCGCAGGATACTTTATTTTGTATAACCTTTGAGCAAGAAATCAATTTTTTTGGGCCTCTCCATATCAATTAATTCACTTTTAGAGTAATCCATTATTTTTCTATTGAACACAAAACTTTCATAATCTCAAGTGGCTGGCAAAATGCAGTTTGCAACAGTTTGACTGGTCAAATGTTTGTCATGTGGGAAATTGTATTTTATTTAATCTCGCAATTGTGCTGCTCGATTTATTTATCGCGGCACTGTCGTTCGCGTGCGATGACTGGCTGATGTTATTTGTATGCAGTTAAATAATGCTGTTACCAAATATCATTTAATAACTAAAATTCACTTTGTGATACTAATGTAACAAACATGATTGAATGATCAAATGAATACTATTAATGATGAATATATTTGAATTTAAAATATATATATTCGTTTTACACACATTTGTACACGATAAACTGTAATGTTTCGCACATCTTGTCCGAGAGAAAGTCGGTGGCTGATTGATCTTACTTACAAGTGTACCCCTTCTTTATGGGTCCCTACTGTATGAAAGACTACAACCTATTATCTATGAGATTTTTCTTAATTTACTATTATTGTTAAGAGATATCGCCATTAGAAAGTTTGTAGTTTAAGAAATGGGTCTCATATACGTACCAAGTCTGGGAATTATTACATTTAAGGAATTCTTGTAACTTAAAGATAGTTGAGAAGAGAGAGGGCTGTAAATTATATACCTTAAAGAAAGAAAAGAAAATAAAAGGTTGACACAAAACATAATCAATATAACTCTTTAACCTACTGGAAATTTACAATAGCTTTAACAGTTTTCATGGGTACTGCGAATAATCACAAGAAAAACTACTGAAATATGGAATAATATAGAAAAACAAAAATAACTCAATAACAGTAAAAAATAGGTATAGGACATATACTCAGTGACATGGAAATTGCAACACCAAGCAGGGGTAGGGATTTTTTGACCAAACTTGGCAGAAAAGTTTAACTACTAAATGGTAGCAATTGATTAAAATTTCAAAGAAAAAGAACAAAATGTAAACATAATTTTTATTAATAATGGTTTGGTCCCCCCTGTTATTTACACACTCCTCAACTAGTCGTGGAATCGATTCTAGCAGATGGTCGATGTCCTCTTGAGGTATTGTGTCCCAAGTAACTTCTAATTCGTACTATAGAGCTTGCAGCATCTGCGGAAGATGCTGCAAGATTTTCAGTCTTCTCCCTATAATGTCCCAAACGTGCTCAATGGGCGAAAAGTTGGTAAATCTGGGTGGAAATGGCAAGATGTTAACGTTATTCTCTGGAAATCGGTACAAAGAACGCCTTGCAATATGGGGACGGGCATTATCCTGCTGCAAAGTGTGTCTTCTAACTGCTGAAGAAATATAAGAATATAGGGTTCTACCACCTCATCCACATATCGTTGGGCGTTCATATTGCCTCAGATGAATGCCAAACGGGACATACTCCCATAAGCTATAGCAATCCATACCATAATCCCTACAGTTTGATGCCTCGCAACAGAAAATTCAACATTTCGACTTTCCACACATCTTCGTCTGACCCTCATACGGCCATCATGCACCCCCAAACATAATCGGGATTCATCAGTGACCACCACGCTATGCTATTTTTGGTTTCAGTGCAGTCGCATTCTCCAAACGTTACCGTGGATGTTGAGCCGTTAGTGGTAATACAAGATGTGGCCGATAGGATTGTATGCCGAAAGCTCTGATTCTACGGTAAACCGTTCGAACGGTTACAGGACGACCTTCGTTAGCTAACGATTGATCGGCAATTGATCTGGTACTGGAGAATCGGTCTCTTGTTGCCATAAGTTGAAGATTGCGGTCCTGCACCTCATTTTTTCTTCTTGCCCCCCCGGTTCGTTTTCTGTGGCGTTCCTGACTCTCTCTAATCCATGCCTGATAGCAGCGCATTTTGGTGGTTTGGTTTCGGTTAAACCGATTTGCGATTTCTCTAATCGAAAAACCACCTTCACCCAAACCAACAATACGGCCTCTGTCGAATTCGCTTAATTGCCGGTAATTTCCACGTTGGCGCAATCTAGGAATGACCACACCCTCAAAGCAATCACAAGCGAAAACAATAAAGAACTGAACACAATCTCGCACAATATACACCTGACAAAATTGTTCGAAAAAACTGAACGAACTGCCAGATAAGCCATTACCACTTGATCCACATGAATTAAATTTTAATCAATTGCTACTTTTTAGTAGTTAAACGTTTCTGTCAAGTTTGGTCGAAAAGTTCCTACCCTTTCTTGGTGTTTTAGTTTCCATACCACTGGGTATACCTATGAAGAATTGTATGGCTTTTGATCCTATTTAACACAGCATAAAAATATACAGGGTGTTCTATTCGAGAAAATACATTTCAAGTTTCGCAGGTTTGAACATATATTTTGAACACCCTGTAGCATTTATCTCTAATATTTCTTCTTCAGAACATAGGCTTAAGCTTGATACTTTCCTGGATCAAATATGAAAGTTTTCGAAACAATACACAAATGATAATAATAATAAAGTTATACCTGTAATTGCAATTTTTTGGATAAAATTCGAATTATTTCAAAAACCGTAAATGTTACATGCATGGAACTCACATAAATAGTTTTATAATTGCACGTAGAATCCGAAAATGGAATGATATACAGGGTGTTCCTTTAAAAAAGTTTGTTTTGACCTGATTTTGGAACACACTGTATAGTCAAGAATAATTTTAAAACACGCCTACTTACTAGCCATATGATACAATAAATACATTTTATTGGCAAGGTTTACCCATAAAGCACCAGTTTACTTTATTGGTGACTCACCCGGTACAATTATGGATCATCACTGTCGCGATACAAACAGCATTACCCGAAAAACTTCAGACGCTTTCAAATTTTACTTTACAAATGCCTGAACTTTAAAATAACAACTATAATTATATTAAATTAAAATCGTCTAAATAGAGCTTGACGTAATATTTAACTTAATTTCTACTAAGCTTTCATTATTCACCTTCATTTCACTAAACCACTGACCAGTACTGTCAAACTTGTCTTTACTTAACCTTTAATGTCAACTAACAGACATTAATACTACGCTGACGTGTTCATAATTATAACGAAACTTCTAAGGTGACGTAAGATGTGATCACTTTGATCAGTGTCAAACTTATTTCGCTCAAAGGGGAGTCACTTTGGTCACCTGCTGGAAATACGTTTAAAATGCACTAAACTCTTATAAAAAGATTATATTCTCCCTATTTTGAAATCGATGTAGTTTGATGCATTTATTTCTATTAATAAAATACATATTTGTGCATATAACTAATATTAAAAATAAAAATCAAACATAATTTCACAATATAAAGAACTAAAATATAATTTTTTGGATGTAGTTACGTTGCACCAACTACGGTTAAACTCGCTTGAAGAATTCCAGAAACGCAACTTGTCTTTCTTATTGTATTTTCATCTTTTCTTAGTGGCTTCGGTAACACGACACACATACCTGTAAATGACACAGTCGATGTATATATGGGAACAAGTTTAAGAGTTGTCTTGCCTTCATCTGTTGATTTTAAACCAACAACTATATATTCAGTTTCCGAAAATTGAGTCTGTATTTTACATCCGTGTTTACATATTGCTGAATTTCTCCTTCCGCCAAAAAACTTGACCAGAACAAATCATCCCATCACTAAAGGTTTTGACTCTCGTTGCAGATATTCTATTTCCTTGGATGGAGTGAAAGCTTCATTTTCAGACTCGTTATCACTAGGTGTGTTTAGGATTTCTTCATCTTCAACACAAGTTCTCGGATCTTCTATTAAACCTACAACATAGTTTGTCACAGGGTTTGCCTCGATTACCTCCCTCTTTTGAAGTTCGCTTTTGTAAATTACGTAAGGAGGTTACAACGTTTCGTCCGGAGATCCACAAACCATGAGCGTGGTGGGTGCTTTTGGAATGATCTATAATCTTTTCTCGGTATTTTACACCGGAAACATCCTCAAGGTTTGTTACATCGTAGTTTAATATATTGGCAGCATTTATGACTTCCAAATTAGATTACCAGGGTTTCCCTAGGGATACCTGCGCGACGTCTCCTTGTTTCTGCGAAGGCGTTGCGTCACTTCGCTTTTGAGTATTTTTGGCAGTTGCTGCCCAATCTTCGCCTGGGGTATTATTTTTTAACTTTTCTACTACGCGCCCGCACTTTTGCAAGCACTCGTGAACCTAGTAAATTATGTGGAAACCCCCAGTCGGAACACTCGACAGCAGCATTTATGAGACCAACTTCTTCTGTAGTTGACATATATTATCCACCAATACATGTCTACCGTGAAATTTATTATCTGATGTTCCAAACGAGATCTTACATTCGCGCAGTCCCAATTGTTAATTCCCCATCAGTGATTCTATAAATAGTTTTCACATGTTGAAGAAGCTATTCAATAATTTCGAGTTCTAGATTTCTTTTAATACGTCCATACCATCTGAATCCGAAAATTGTGAAAATTAGCTTAAAATGGCCGACTTTTTAAAACTACGAACTAAGGAATCACTTTGGTCACCTGATCACATTACTCGGCGATCATTATCACCATTTTGAGGAATATTCTTTCAAGGTTATATTTTCATAATACTTGCATGACTAAGAAAATCTACTCAAAAATTATTTAAAAATAACACTCACCTTTGTGCATTCAAAGTTACAATAACACTAGAAAAACTCTTTCAGTGTAGGTTTTGTTGGGAACAATTTTCTACGAGTTTTTTTGTTGCAAGCAGATAACTCACGGTCTACTGTTCATCCGAAGGTATGTGTTAACTACCGGATGGAGCCTTGGTGGGAATTTCAACATTAGTGCGTTGCTGGAACAAATTTCAGTTGCGGTTGGGGCAACAATCAAAGTCGCCCCGTGATATCAAAGTCCCCCTTTTTACGGTAAGTTGACAAGTATTTAAAATAGTAGTACCTAAAAATAATATTTTGAATTGAATGAGAAGAGCAAATTTTACTGTTGAATATAAAAGCGTAAACTTTCACATTTTAAACTCATACTAACAAATATTCTTTTAGGTCGTAACGTGCAGAAATCGATATCGGATCTTTTTGTATCGACTTTATAATTTTTTTTTATAACTGTTCTAAAAAAACAAAACAAAATAGGTGTGTGTGTGTGTGTGTGTGTGTGTGTGTGTGTGTGTGTGTGTGTGTGTGTGTGTGTGTGTGTGTGTGTGTGTGTGTGTGAGTGTGAGTGTGAGTGTGAGTGTGAGTGTGAGTGTGAGTGTGTGGAGTGTGTGAGGTGTGGATGTGAGTGTGTGAGTGTGATGAGTGTGTGAGTGTGAGTGTGAGTGTGAGTGAGTGTGAGGTGTGAGTGTGGTGAGGTGTGAGTGTAGTGTGTGTGTGTGATGTGGTGTGAGTGTGTGAGTGTGTGAGGAGGTGTGAGTGTGAGGTGTGAGTGTGAGTGGAGTGTGTGAGGTGGTGAGTGTGTGAGTGTGTGAGTGTGTGAGTGTGAGTGTGAGTGTGGTGAGTGAGGTGTGAGGTGTGAGTGTGAGTGTGTGAGTGTGAGTGGAGTGTGTGAGGTGTGAGTGTGTGGTGTGTGGTGTGTGGGTGTGTGGGTGTGTGGTGTGGATGTAGTGGGTGTGTGGGTGTGAGTGTGTGGTGTGTGAGTGTGTGGGTGTGGGTGTGTGGGGTGTGTGTGTGTGATTGGATTGATTGTTAGTTGTTGGGTGAGTGATGGTTGTGTGTTATTGAGGTAGAGTGGTGTGGTGTGGTGTGGGTGTGTGTGTGGTGTGTGTGTGGTGTGGTGTGAGTGTGGTGTGGTGTGAGTGTGTGTGAGTGTGAGTGTGAGTGGGTGAGGTGTGAGTGTGAGTGTGAGTGTGAGTGTGAGTGTGAGTGTGGGTGTGAGGTGGTGAGGTGGGGGTGAGTGTGAGTGTGAGTGGAGTGTGAGTGTGAGGTGGTGGAGGTGGTGAGTGTGGGTGGATGTGGTGGGTGTGGGTGTGAGTGTGGGGTGTGGTGTGAGTGTGAGGTGTGAGGTGTGAGTGTGAGTGTGTGGAGTGTGAGTGTGAGTGTGAGTGGGTGAGTGTGAGTGTGAGGGTGTGAGTGGTGGGAGTGTGAGTGTGAGGTGAGGTGTGAGTGTGAGTGTGAGGTGGTGGAGTGTGAGGTGGGTGATGGTGTGGGTGAGGTGTGAGTGTGAGTGTGAGGGGTGTGAGTGGGAGTGGTGAGTGGAGGTGAGGTGTGTGAGTGTGGGTGTGGTGTGTGGGTGGGTGTGGGTGTGTGGGTGTGGGGTGGTGTGGGTGTGGGGGGTGTGTGGGTGTGGTGGGGGGTGTGGGGTGGTGGGTGTGTGGTGTGGGTGGTGGGTGGGGTGGTGTGTGGTGTGGTGGGTGTGAGGTGGGGGTGAGGTGAGTGTGAGTGTGAGGGAGTGTGAGGTGTGAGTGTGAGTGGGGTGTGAGTGGGTGTGAGTGTGGGAGTGTGAGTGTGGAGTGTGAGTGTGAGTGTGAGTGAGTGGAGTGTGGTGTGAGGTGTGAGTGGTGAGGTGTGAGTGTGAGTGTGAGGTGAGTGTGGAGGTGGGGTGTGAGGTGAGTGTGGGAGTGTGAGTGAGTGGGTGTGTGGGGTGTGAGGGTGGTGGGTGTGGTGGGGTGTGTGGGTGTGTGGGTGTGGGTGTGGGTGTGTGGGTGTGTGGGTGGTGGTGTGTGGGTGTGTGGGTGTGGGGTGTGTGGGGGTGTGTGTGGGGTGTGGGGTGGGTGTGGGGTGTGGGTGTGTGGGTGGTGGGTGTGTGGGGTGTGGGGGTGGTGGGGTGTGTGGGGTGGGTGGGGTGGGGTGTGGGGTGGGTGGTGTGGGTGGTGTGGTGTGGTGTGGTGTGGGTGGTGGGTGGTGGGTGTGGGGTGGTGTGGGTGTGGGGTGTGGGGTGTGGGGGGTGGGTGGGGGTGGTGTGGGGGTGTGGTGTGGGTGTGGGTGGTGGAGGTGAGTGTGAGGGGTGAGTGTGGGTGGAGGTGAGTGGTGTGAGGTGAGGGTGAGGTGGAGGAGTGTGAGTGTGAGTGTGAGGTGAGTGTGAGGTGGTGGTGTGAGGTGAGGGTGGTGAGTGTGAGTGTGAGTGTAGTGTAGTGTGGGGTGTGAGTGTGAGTGTGAGGGTGGTGAGTGTAGTGTAGTGTAGTGTAGTGTCAGTGTCAGTGTCAGTGTCAGTGTCAGTGTGAGTGTGCAGTGTGAGTGTGAGTGTGAGTGTGAGTGTGAGTGTGAGTGTGAGTGTGAGTGTGAGTGTGAGTGTGAGTGTGAGTGTGAGTGTCAGTGTCAGTGTCAGTGTCAGTGTCAGTGTCAGTGTCAGTGTCAGTGTCAGTGTCAGTGTCAGTGTCAGTGTCAGTGTCAGTGTCAGTGTCAGTGTCAGTGTCAGTGTCAGTGTCAGTGTCAGTGTCAGTGTGAGTGTGAGTGTGAGTGTGAGTGTGAGTGTGAGTGTGAGTGTGAGTGTGAGTGTGAGTGCGTGCGTGCGTGCGTGCGTGCGTGCGTGCGTGCGTGCGTTCGTGCGTGTGTGTGTGTGTGGATTGAACGTTTAGGATTGTCAGATAATATTTATTCGTTACTTATTTCACTACCATAAATTTTTCTGTGTTTAACTGCATTTAACAGTTACGTTACAATTCATTTTCTAAAAGTTCTAAATAAACCTACTAGTGCCAACTATGCGATGTTCGTGGGTTCTGGTTAGTTTTAAAATCGTCTACTTATCTGTTACTTTGCTAAATTACCACTAGATGGTACCATCTTACTAAAAATCTTTATTTAAAAATATATAATTATATATTATACAATTTGATTTTGGCTACAATGGTTCTGACAAGAAAACTGAAAAAAAAATTTCTTCCTGAGGTGTGCTTTATTTTTCAAGCGGTCATTGTGAATTGCAATCATTTTTAGAAAATCTCTCTTTTCGCTGCTTCTTCATCATTTCTATAGAGAAATCATAATAAATATTGCATTATCTGGTAATGTAATATAATCGCTATTGATGCGGATGTTGACAAATGTTACTTGCACAAAAATAAAAGTACTAAGCTATCTCGGATTCTTCGACCTCACTGTAATTATGATCTCTCTTTCAGGATTGGAATACTATAATCCAAAACCGTCTGTCTCAAAACAAAATTTACTATTTAACCAGATCGTGTTAAAAGTTAAACCAAAGAAGTGAAAAACGTTATATGAATAAATTGCTATTATCTATCTTACCTTATTTTTAGCTCCTTGAGTATTCGTTGAATATCTGTTGTGATCTATCTAGTGCGTATCGATCTTTTCATTTTGAATTTTATTACGATCTTCTCATCGCTTGGACTGCTGATATATGGCTGGTAGCTGTGCTTAGAGTACTTTTGTCTCGTTACTGTTGGGGTTATTAGGCCACTGAAGTTTCCGATAATGTAATCTGACTGGCTGTTCGCTACTGGCGCACCGAAACCTTCTGTGCTGCACTAACCAAGGCTGAAGTATCAATCACAGGTCAGAATATTCTGTTATCGCATGTATTAATAAAATTGTATCGCTGAGTTCACTTCCTAACCTATTATATGCTATAAGCTGTTTGCAGCAATGATCTCCACAGTCCCTACAAAAGAAAAAATACATTTAAATTAACCATAGTGTAAAGAATTTTTAATGAACTTATTACCGTTGTTGATGAAACTGTTTGTTGCAGTTTCTTTGTTAGATTGACTATCCGAATTTAATCACCCTTCATAATTGTTTCACTACTGTAGAACTGTTATCATTTGATAAAACTGTTAGTTAGTGCCATTGTGTGCATGTCATAACCAAATTTGTATTATTTTCATTTTGATAATATCTGGATTTTAAATAGTCAATTATTTTCAGTTGCAAAATACGTTCTGTCTCTGATAGTTTTGTCCGAAGACTAAGTGACATTATCAATTGAAAGAGAGAATATCCACTATCATTTTGGCTATTTCTAAATTGTAATAAACCAATGTGTGGATCCGAATCGTTTTTCTTACATTTATTAAATATATTTCTTATTGTTTGAACCGATCTTTCTACAAAACCATTACTCCCAGCATATTCTTGACTACAAATGATATGCATATTGCCCTAGTTTCTTACAAAATCTTTGAATTCTTTGCTATCAAAAGACGGAATTCCAGGATGTAATTATTTGAATATTACATTTTTCTTAGTTGTAAAATAATCAACTATTAACAAGTAATTTAATTTAATACGAGCTTTTCTCCTGCAAAATTTTGCGCTTAATATTAAATGTACAACAATGTAGAAACAAAAAGAATAGTCTATGTCAGAATGACGTTTAAAACTTCATGTCAGATAGAGATTAATACATGTAACGTGAAAAAAATGCCAAAGCCGCCCGCTTCTATAAAAATATTGATAATACAGCTTAAGAATTTTCAATCGTATTTATTTAATGTTAAATATTCTAGTCGTAGAAATAATTTATGTAACAAGTAATTTAATTGTAATAAGCTTATCTACTGATACATTTTGGCTAATTTCTATGTAATACGCAATGATCCGAATTAATCTACTATCAAAATGATTTCATTCTGAAAACTTTCATGACAGAAGACGTTAATAGAGCAATTCTTGACAATGCATAACCCTAAAATTTGAATTACATTGTAAACGGATTTTCAATAGTAATTATTTAATTTCAACATTTCTAGTTGATAGATTATTCCAACATAATTTCAATTAGAACAGTTCATTACGAAATTTTGCCTATTTAAATGTAAACATATGTGAGAACGATAAATAATAATCTATTCAGAAGACTTTTAAAAACTCATATCACACAGAAATATGTACTACACAGATGCAATGCGCCAGTTCTTACAAAATCTTGAACTACAAAGACGATTTTCAATGTATTATTTAATTTACATCTTCTTAGGATAATTATTCAACTATTTCATATAGAGCATTCACCGCAACATTTGACAACATTAAAGTAAACATGTCGAAACGACAGAAATCTATTCAACAGACTTACAAACTTCATGCAGCACAGAGCGTTAATGCAAACGTAAAGCAAGCGCTACCGTCTCACAAAATTTGAAATCGCAAGAATTCACATATTTAATTAATCTTTAGGATAATCATTCCAACCTCCATTTAGACTAAGTTCATCTACGAACCATTGCGCAACATTGCCTAAACAAAATAATAATCTGTCAGAACAGACACAAACTCAGCACAGAGTACAGCAACTCGAACGCAACGCACATGCAAACGAAATCGCAACATCGCAATCATCGCATTCAACCATGGACATTCGCACTCAGACGCACGAACGCCACGCAACATGTGAACAACAAACACGCACAAACAAACACACACCACAAAACGAACACACCACACGACACACGCACAACGTCACACGCACACACGACACACACGCGCACTGCCACACGCCACACGCACCACGCACCCACACTGCACAACGCAACACGACGCACACACGCACACCCACACACAGCCACACGCACACACGCACACGACACACACGCACACGACACGCCACACGCGCACACGCCACACGACACGCACACGCACCAACGCACACACGCGCACACAGCACTGCACCACACACGACGACACCACGCACACACGCACACACACGACACACGACACGCACACACACACACAGCAACCACACAACACGCACACACACACCCACACACACACACACAACACACGACACACACACACACAACCACACGCACACCACACACACACGCACACAACACGCCACAACACACACAACCGCACACACGCAACACACACCACACACCGCACACGCACACACGCACAACACACACACGACACACACACAACACAACACAAACACAAACACAAACACCAAACACAAACCAAACACAAACACAAACACAAACACAAACCAAACCAAACCAAACACAAACACAAACACAAACACAAACACAAACACAAACACAACAAAACACAAACACAAACACAAACACAAACAAAACTCAAAGGCAGCGCAGGCGCACGCAGCACGCAGACGCAGACGCAGACGCAGACGCAGACGCAGACGCAGACGCAGACGCAGACGCAGCACGCAAACGCGAAACAGCGCACCCGCGCACACCGCGCACCGCAGCACGCACGCACGCACGCCACGCACGCGCACACGCAGCGCACGCACGCACGCACGCCGCACACGCGCACGCACGCGCACACGCGCACACGCCGCACACGCGCACACGCGCACACGCGCACACGCGCACACGCGCACACGCGCACACGCGCACGACAGCGCACACGCGACACGCGCACACGCGCACGCGCACACGCGCACACGCGCACACGCCACCGCACACGCGCACCACACGCACACCGCACACTCGCACACACGCACACACTCACGCACACACTCGCACACATCGCACCACTGCACACACTCACACACTCGCACACACTCGCACACACTCGCACACACTCGCACACACTCGCACACACTCGCACACACTCGCACACACTCAATCACTAAAGAATTAACCCAATCTGTAGTATAATTAACTTTTTCTATCACTTTAAGCTGCTATATTCGTTCAAGCTCACATTTTAATTTATCGTGGAAACTAAATGGTACTTTTCGTGAATCATTAATCGCCGATGGAACTTTAGGTTAAATAATAATGTTACAAGTACCAGGCAAACAGCCCGAACCTATAAATAATAGGATATTATATACCTAGGCGGAAAGTGTTAAATTCCTGTCTATTGGTTTTGTCGTTACTTGTTATCAATAATTCACTTGTTAAATATGCGTATTAAAGAAAACGTGTTGTTTGTTTCAACCTATTGCTTGCGTTCACTCACCATCTGCGCACGTGAGAAAAAATGGTTGCATACTCTTGACCCTTTATTAATATTGGCAAGTTGTCAATTTGACATTGATAGTTTAAATCGATAGTAGCTCCCCCACAGGTTGGAAAGTGGTCCATTACTGACCTCTTCATCTCATTACTGTTTAATTCTGTACACAATCGTTTGAAATCAAATTCCTCAGACTACCAGTAATTAGACTAAATTCATAAAAAAAGATAATGCAATGATTCATTGACCTACCAATGTACGTTATAGTCAAATAATCACTTGAAAAGTTCTCGTCCGTAATTGTTTTTATTCAAATTAAACTCAATGTAATGACGTTAATTCGAAAATTAAAAAATAAACATTAACAATGCGTGTCGTCAGTTGCGAGAAAAAACAAATCAGAACTATGAAACTGTCAATACAGATATTATGATCTTATCACCTAGGTTATCCCTTCTCGGTGACACTAGCTAGCTCACGGAAACCTCTACTAAAATGTGCTCTACAAGTGCTTAAAATGTCCAAAATAATAAACGATTTCTTTCCTTTTTACAAATAAATGATGTACTCACATAATTTCGATTCAAAAGTTCGTCAGTTTGAATAACCTTAATAAAAACTTCAAATAAATTTGGATAAAAATGAGGATGCATACAGCTGTATTAAAATTTAAGCGATAATAAAAAACAAATAAAATCTAATCTTTAAAGAAAAGGCATATACAACCGTTTACTCCAACACATAACAAAAATAATACAATTAAACAACATAAAATTTATTAACATTCGTCGTCCACCACAATAAAAAACACAGAAATGTTACCTTAAATGGAGATGCCCTTTTGTTACACAGAATCTGGAATTGAGCTGCAGGAGAACCTCGGCTATAGGGTTGATATTGACAGGACGCTCGCAGCTTCCTTCTCAATTCTGCGAATATCGGGCCTCTCTTTTAACTCGTGTTTAACACAAAGTTCATTTACTGTGAACTTAATGTTTGTAACCTTAAAACGAACGTTGTATTTTTCCGCAAAATAACAAGCGCACTTGGTACTTAAACACTCAACGCCATTCTGGATCTCGATATATTCTTAAGGACTAATTGCACATAACGATAAATTGATCTCGTGAAGGTTGAACAATTATATGATCCCTTATTTGTGAGGGAGTTGGGCACCCTATAACAACAGTTCCTTCAACACGGACCTGGTTTAACGTCTTTTCACGGTAAACTTCGCCACCTTAACGATAACTGTACGCTGCTAAGCCTATACAACTACTGCTACTACGAATAATTTCACTTGTTGCCACATTGGTTTTTAATCCTTTCCACTCTAATTAGCCGAGAAACTTAAGTTTTCCACCTACGCGCATTCACGAACCCAAACTCGAAAATCGTCGGAAGTGATTGCAGCAAGCCTACTTCTACCTCAAAACCTTATCTAAGTAATTTGATATATGGCGGCCAACTAAAACTTTTGCAAAAGATGTACCTCGCAATGTATCAATTTGAATACGTTCTTTAATTTATTTCTTTATATGATGCAATCTCAACGTGATTTAACTAAATCCAACCAATTGAAAATAACAAACACATTTATTTATACAAAACTATCCTTATTTACAAAAACACTAACGAATGTTCCCTTTCAGATTAGTAAGAGGGTTTCCCTACATATCGGTACCAAACTGTAAATCACATTTTATTCTTTAAACTTCCATCTCACTTTGATCAACAACAAAAGCTTCATTTTCGCTTTAGAAAATACAAAAAAAAAGTCATACACCTTTTACATACGTAAACGACAAAAGAAAACGTTACAATAGAAAAACTTCTCCACTCATTAATGCGTTATTACTTCCAATTACGAGAACCTATACTACATTCATGATGTTCGGTACCAACAAGCAATCTATAATTCGAGAATTATCGGCAAATCTTAATAAATCATGGATACATGACAAATCTTTGATAAAAGCATGGACTCTTGACACAACGCGGCAGTACCTATGTAGTGCAAAAATTTTCTACCTTTCTAGTCCCACTCTCCTCCTCAAGACCGCTAGCACGAAGAAATATTTTGAAGTTCTGATATCAAACATTCCAGTTATGAGCTAAATTCCCTTCAACTTTTAACAGACCATTTACGTTAGAATTCAATTTACATGTTCATTCGTAATACGCTTGCATATTGCTCTCACCAGTTGTAGTTTTAGATTCCATTTTGATATCCCACACTTGACGCCATGTTAAGTTATGTTTAGTTTATAAATGACTGTTAAGTTCTGTTTAGTTTATAAATTATTGACATCAATATTTATTGATTAGACCTTGACTGACGTTGATTTTATAAGCCTCTAGATATCTATAATATAACACAGATTTATTTCATGAGTAAAGATTATTTTTTGGTTATAAAGTATTCAAGATACTCCACTTAAAATAACTGTTCAGAAATCAGACGTAACATTATGTAATAGTAAGAGTGTAAGAGTTAATATATCTTTTAGTTTTAAAACCAAAGTAAGATGTGCAGAGAAAGAAGAAACTACACTGTGCAAGATTAACTTAGACTAATTAATGAAATTATGATATAAATTTCAAAGGCATCTTAAAATTCGCTACGTACCATATAAGACTGTTCAAGTAAATGAACTCAACTTAAACTTAATTACTAACTGTATAATAATTGTAAAATTACTTTTCAGATTTACATTTATGACTCTCGAAAATCTTTTTTCCTGTTCCTCTCTTTTTCATCTTTCGAGGACTGCTATTGTACGAATAAATAATTCCATGGTTTTAATATCGCATAAAATTAAGGAAAAGAAAATGCAGAAATAAATAAAGTACGTACTCCGAGCTTTTCTCTTTTTCTCTTTTGTTACTTTGCACATAATTAAATTTATTCTAGAAGTTTGTGTATAACAGCAAAACATTAATATGCGCGCTAAATCTAGTCTGAATTTGTTAGTTACGTTATGAGAAGTTTTATCATTTATAATAAGCTCGTCCTACCTTTTTTAATAAATAAAATAGAAAACATAAAATTAATGAATAGGTGTGTTCATTGGCTACATAACACTTTTAATCTACCTTCATTCACTCAAAGTTCTCTCAATCCTCAATACAACTTTAAATAAGGCAAAGAGTGTTAAAGTATAATACCATCCAGTACAATTACTTTAAAAACTGCACTAAGATGAAACATGCTTCTCTTAAAATGAATAAATACCACAGGCAACTTAGCATGTATTCCACATACTGCGCTTTACGAAACGTAGTAAAAATGTTATCAAAATGTAAATTTTAAAACAAGATACTTTTGTTTGCATTTAATTGGTGTGCTCTGCAGAGTTTACGCCAATTAACAAATCTGCAATTAGATAACGTTTTCGTTATAATTAGGTAGAATTTTTTAAGCAAAATAGTAAAAAATCGATTGTTATTCCTGTAATTCCAGTAACTGCAAGGGAAAATAAAAAAACGGAATAATCTTTTTTTAGGATAATTATGCAATCTCACAATACATTCTTAATGAAAATAGGCAACAATAATAATATATGTCAGATAGACGTTTAAACCGGCGGCGATTAGGGCTATAGCATATGAAAATAAACTTGAACACGCTGTCAAACAACATCTGATCTCTAGGTGTCTATGTAATGTAAATGATTTCTACAAATAACCAATTTCTTTTGTTTTGTTTTTTGTATATTAACTATGTCCATGTTCACTATGTATGAATTACGATTATTATTATAGTTATTATTATTATTAAACCTTCATCTCAGATAGAGATTAATAGACACATTCATGCTACCTTGAACAAAAACATTCCAAAGCCGCCCACTTCTACAAAACGTCAATAATACATGTCAAGAATTATGTCTTATTTAATTAACTTTAGGGCTTTAAGACGTATGATGGAAGGTCACGTAATAGAGAATTATTTTCAAAAAACCTGTTACACGTTTTCCAATAAAGTAAATAACACTTCAATATTCCCTATGGATTTTTTTGCCATCAAAATTACGCGTTTTATTTTATATTGTAAGGTTATTGTGATGCACCGCGCATGTGTGGTATTTTGATAACGTATGTAACGTATTTTGAATATAGCTGAAGTGAGTTTACTTGAAAAGAAATTTTTTTTGTGTATGCGTAATGTAAGTTGGTGTAAATGATACGCCACTGGAATTTAATGAAGCATTAGTTATCGTATGAAGGAATATTTGAATGCTGCAGGAAGATTTTCGTGTTGAAAGCATTAAAGTTGGTTGAGGAATAATGTTTTGAGTAAATTTTTATTGAGACAGCACTGGTAGGACTATTGCTCTTTTTGCTACTTTATGTAAAGGAATTTGGATTAATGAAAGGGTTTCAGACGTACGAATGATGAGTTTATGATATATTGATATTTTATTAATGTACAGTAAGGAATATGGATGCATATTGATGCCTATAATATTGTGGAATAGGAAAATTGAATGCTTGTTCAAGAATGAAGTGATAGAATGTGATTGAGTTGTCTAAATTGTGCTGAAATAGAAATCACCCACATGTGAGACTTGCATAAAAAGTTGAGACATAATCTGATTAATCTACAGTGTAAAGGGAATTGCAACTAGTGATTTCTTCGGAGAGTTTTCACTGAGTTTACAAAGTAATTCAAGATGGCTACGTTGTTCTTTAGTTTCGTTTGCGTTGGGTCCATACGGACTTCGACGCGGCAAATCAACGCAAGGAATACACGATTGCGATAGGTGAGTTTTACTTTGGCGCGAGAACGTTTGGCAGAAGGTATATAAGGGGGAGCTCAATTTAAGAGTAAGCGACAGCTCCGACACAACCCGGTTCTACTCCAACTAGGCACCCCGGAAGCGTCCACACTAGCACAACAATCCACGATCATCTGGAGAAGATACAAGGACATCATAGAAGGAAGGATAACATTGGTGCCGACCATCGACAATGTCCAGCAGCTGAACTTCGCCGTAGAGGACATCACAAGGACCATACTCCAAGCAACGGAAGACACCAGGCACACCACGGAAGCACACCGAGGAAACACCTACGGACTACCCAAGGAGATCAGGGACCTGATCCGCGAGAAGAACAGGTCCAGGAGTACCTACCACAGGACGCAACACCCGAACGACCGGAGGGAGATGAACCGATGCACAGAGTGCTTTTGTATATATTTACCTGCAAGTTTATATATATATATATATATATATATATATATATATATATACAGGGTGACCCAAACTCGATGGCCAAAACGAAAACATCTGATTCCTCTAACCAAAAGGAACAAAAATTGTTAATACAGGGTGTGTCTATTGTTGATGGTTTCCAAGATGTTAACTTTTTTTAAATTTTTTCTATTTCGTGGACTTATTTTTTAAATCACGCTGTATCTTCCAAACTAGAACAGTTACAAGAAAACATATTAGGAGAAATTTGTAGAAGATGAAATTGCCTTAAAGAATATTGAATTCATTCGAGACAAACTCATCATTCAACATTTTTAATCACGTAATGAATTCAGAAATGATTTTTTTTCAAATCCCAAGACAAATTTCCAAGAGGAATATTTTTCCAATAGAGATGGATTTGATACATGGCCGATAAAGGAAAAACTTCCTTTTTCATAAGATTCAAAACGATATGAAATATGGTTGACGTACTAATTACTGAATTGTTACAGGAATACACCTCAGGAAAAACTTTTAGAGCATAAAATTACCTTCAAAAATATGGTAGAGTAGATGATAATTGACGATTTGTCCCTCACTTTTCAATCAATCTGTACATTTATGGCAAGAAATACGTCTCCTTTACTGATATCTTTTCATCACCGTAGCAACGACTTGACATTAGTAAGTTAGTTGTCAAAATTTGTTTGCTATTACAGTTTTGCCGATTTCAATACGAGTTCTTTCTGTTGTAGTGATATTGTAATTTAGTTTTTGAGTCGTTCTTGTTCTTGTTATTATTGTTGTTCTTGTTCGTTCGTGTGTATATACATATATATATATATATATATATATATATATATATATATATATATATATATATATATATATATATATCTACTATTTAATTTATTTCATTTATTTCATAATTGATATCAATCTTTGTTTATTTTGGGTTCAATGATCGCTTGGAAATTGCGTAATGAGCCAGATCGATCACAAAATTTCATTTTAGCTTTGAAATATTTTACAGTCAACCAAAGGCAGAACACTACTAACTAAGTGTTTATTTTTTTTTTTCTTAACAAGCAGAAATGACAGAGTTGAAGCATTAAAATTTAATCATATTAATGAATCTCTGAATAAGATTTGTTTTTAAAGATAAAGTATTAATAAAATATAAAGATATGATTGACGGTACAAGCACTAACAGCTCTAAGCTTAAATTATTCAACAATTAACGAATATTTTGTTGAAATAACACTTATTAAATCGATTTCTTTTATTTTATTTAGAATTTTCTAAATTGGGTATTATTTATTTAATTCAAAGTGTTATAACAGTTAGAAATATAAATTTATAGGTATACAAGGGATACTTAAAAAGTATTCAAATTAACGTTTTCTGATTTGGAATTTTTCTGACAGGGTGGTTCATTTTCGATGTTTTCTTATGGGAAGTACCCTTTCTATTAGAGATAGACAAAAAGTAATATGGGGTCTTTGTGCTCGATTTTGGTGTTAATTAAGATCCAATAGTCATAATCAAGATATCTCTGACCGTTATTGCGCAAGTAGCCAAAATTGAAAAAATGGCGATTTTGAAAAACTTTTTTATTTCCAAAGTATCGACAAACTGTAAAAACATTCTTAAGGCACTTTTTTAAGTAGAATCCATTAGTGCATTCACGTTTTTAATACATCCTTAATTTAAAAAGATATGACATAAAGTTGTGTATTTTTAAAAAGCACAAAAAAACGTCATTTAAAAAGGTTATAGCCATACTATGGTTTCCATATAAAAAATAAAACTTTATTAGAGTATTAAAATATTTGTGAATTTGCTATTTAGCGGATTCTACTTAAAAAAGTGCGCTTATGTTTTTAGAAACAAATGTCTGTCGATAATAATTAAAATTAAAAAAAGTTATTCATTAGTTTTCAAAATCGCCATTTTTCAATAATTCATAAAATATTTGATTAAGTGACTAAAATTGGATCATTAATTTACAAAATTTTCCGAAAGGACACCATATAAAAATATTTAATGAAAGGTATAGTTAATGAAACTTAAAATGTTCAATAAGTTTACAACGACCCGTGTAATTTAGAATTGTTCTTTAAAGTTTTCAGATCAATTTATACACGCATGAACTACACACGCAAATCACAAGCAAAATGCAAGGTACAGGCAAGGCACCAGCACTGGCACAGGCACAATCAACAGGCATTTGCAAAGGTTAACAGGGCTCTTACAATCCCTGGGCATTTTCAATAAAGTCAATACATTGAATAATTTCAACAATCTTCGTATAAGCTTGCTACCTCCAGTTTTGTAACTGGTTTATAAGTCAGTGCCAAGACCAATATTTTCAAACTCTACTGCATGGTTAGACGATCCGCATATCAGTACGTGATGGTATTTTAACGCTCACGTCAGTGTTGTCCGCAGGAGGCAAGAAATTTGGAATAAACTTGTAGTGCTGCATTAAATACGGACGTTTTTATAATCACATGTATGAAGGAACATTAAACTCAATGAAATAGCTCGATATTCTACGAATTCATTTTGATTTCTAGAGTCTTCTTTAGCAAATATTGTCATGTCATATTTCAGCAAGACGGACTTCAAATAATTCCCGTGTAGTTAGTGACTACTTAAATTTACGTTTTCTTAATAGCTGGATGGGAACGACAGCACCAGTTTTGTGGCCTGCTCGTTCACCCGATCTTTCCCCTATAGATTTCTTTTCATGGGTTTTTTTGAAAAACAGTCTCTACAATATTTTACTGGAAGTGAAATTTCTTTTTTGAGTAGAATATCTTATTCAATTTCATATCTGGTTTTCTAAGTCAACTGTTGTCCTTAATAAATAATTACGAAAAACTTAAAAAATTCAATTAATTATTAAAATAGCATAGAGGTGTTATATATTTTTAAAAAGCACAAAAAAACGTCATTTAAAAAAGTTATAGCCAACTATGGTTTCCATATAAAAAAATAAAACTTTATTAAGGAGGTATTAAAAATGTGAATGCATTAGCGGATTCTACTTACAAAAGTGCCTTATGTTTTTGCAGTTTGTCTATACATTTAGAAATAAAAAAGTTATTCAAGTTTTTCAAAATCGCCATTTTTTCAATTTTGGCTAATTGCGCAATAGCGGTCAGAGATATCTTGATTATGACTATTGGATCTTAATTAACACCAAAATCGAGCACAAGGACCCCATATTACTTTTTGTCTATTTGTAATAGAAAGGGTACTTCCCATAAGAAAACATCGAAAATGAACCACCCTGTACAGGGTGTGTTCAATAAGTTTACAACGACCCGTGTATTTCAGAATTTTCTTAAGTTTTAGATCAATTTATACACGCACGCATGAACACATACACACACGCAAACACAAGCAAAGGTGCAAGTACAGGCAAAGGCACCAGCACTGGCACAGGCACAATCACAGGCATTGGCACAGGTACAGGAGCTCTTACTATCCCTGGGCATTTTCCACATAAAGTCATACATTGAATAATTCACACAATCTTCGTATAAGCTTTGCACCTCCATACTTTAGCACCAGCACCAATGATTTCATCTACGCCTGCTCCTTTACCGTTTTTCAACCTTCCTACCGTTTCTCTACCTCATTTATCTCAATATCCTTCTCAGTTTCATTCACCATTCCTTCTACATTCTCTTTATTTTACCCTTCAGTCTTACTTTCCTCGCTACTCTACAGCTTTCCGGAGTATTCTTGCCAGCATTTCCTCACTCATAGTCCCATACTATTTAGTTACTCGTATTCATCACTTCTGCAGCGTTCTGTTTTGGGCCACGTTTTCTATTTTTGTCCCATTTCCAGAGGAGTTTTCTGTTTTCCCGCAAAATCATTCTGCATTTGCTCTCCTTCAACAGCCATCACTTCCTCTTTATTTATATTCATACAATCGTTTTTTCTCCGTCTCATTTTTTGCAGTAATCATTGCTGTGTACGCATCTTTTTTCTCACATACTGCCTTTTTTACCAATTCATTCCACCAAGCAAATTTTTTTCTGTCTACCTACAGTCGCTCTTCCACATATCCGCACGGTACAATTTCCAACACAGGTTTTCAAGCTTGTCCATGTACTTTCAACAGTGTCTTCTATTTATTCGTTCCACACTGTTTCATTCACATTTAACTCTTTACTCACAGCATGTGCGTATTCCATTCTCGCACCATTATCTACTAGTTTGCCTACCCTAATTCTGGACTTTCTCACTGCGTTTGCTTTCCTTCTCCAGACCAACTTTTGCCCTAAACACACTCTCAGTACAGATAAATCGGCCGCCAAGTAAAACGTATAATAGATGCTAAGGAAAGCTATATGAAAGACAAGTGCCAAGAAATAGTAGAGCTAAAGGGGATATATGACAGCTTTGAAATGCACAAAAAATGTTAAGGAAGAAACAGGAACAAGACTCAAGAACAATTACAGTTTAATAAAAACAAAGGTGGAAATATTATTATAGGTGCTTCACAGAATCTTAAACGATGGGAGGAATATATCAAGGAACTTTTCGACGACGAACGCGGCGAGTTCAAAGAGGATCAAGTCACAAACATCCTGCCAATTAGTGCGAAGTAGAGCACGCTATCGAATATGCAAAGGGAAGAGAAATACCCGGGCTGATAACATCCCAGCATAAGTTTTTAATAAAATGAATAATAATTGTTAGTAGATTTCTTTAATATAATACATGAAACAGGAGCCATACCAACGGAATGGCTGAAGTCAACATTTGTAATGCTTCCGAAGAAATAGAACACGAAAGACTGCTCAGATCATCAATCAATAAGCTTAATGTCACGCACGTTAAAGGTATTCCTCAAAATCATACACAATCGAATTATACAAAAATTAGAATCTGACATTTCGAAACGGAATGGACACGAGAGAAGCTTTATTTTCAGTAAATAGCTTAATTCATAAGTGCTTGGACATGAACAAAGAGATATCTCGTATTTCTCGATTATGAGAAGGCCTTTGACAAAGTGAGACATGATAAACTACTAAATCTTCTCAAAGTAAGTGAGCTTGGCAATCAATATATTAGAATAACCCAAAATTTATATTGGCATCAAACCGCCACAATCGTTTCGGACGGACGATTTTCACAGAAGCTCTAGCAGCTAACACAGGGGGAATTAAAATTAATGGGAAAGTGATCAGCAACATACGTTACGCTGACGATACACTTGTCTTAACCGATAATATAAATGATCTTCAGACAATATTAGAAGAAATTAATTGATTCGGTGACGAATACGGTATTAAAATGAATTTCAAAATGATCAAGTTTATGGTAATAACAATAAGACCCATGATCTGCCCGAACATCAGTATAAACTGAACACCGATAGAGAAGGTCTCCAGATACAAATACTTCGGAACATGAATCAACAACAAACATGATCAAATGCAAGAAATTAATATCAGAATTGTAATGGCCAAGGCCGCTTTCTTCAAAATGAGTCTACTGTACAGCAATCGTAACCTAAATCTAGAACTCAGGCTCCGAATGATCAAACGCTATGTGCTCCCCATATTGTTATACGGGTTAGAAGCCTACACTATCAACAAGACCGCAATAAAGAAACTTGAATCCTTTGAAGTGTGGATTTACCGACGGGCATTGAAGATACCCTGGACGAGAAGAGTTACTAACGAGGAAGTTTTTACACGAGTCAACAAAGGAAGGGAATTGCTAGCTACAATTAAAACCAAGAAGTTGGAATATTTTGGTCATGTAATGCGCGAAGAAAGTGTAACATGCTACAGTTGATAATAGAAGGTAAACTTGAAGAAAAACGACCAACAGGAAGAAGACGCACGTCCTGTTAAAGAACTTAAGAGAGTGGTATGGATGCACCTCTCTGCAACTATTCAGAGCTGCAGTGTCAAAAACCAGAATAGTCAACCTCCGAAAGGAGGCGGTATCGTTAGAAGAATACACTCTCGATGCAAGCAGAAAGTGGTCCGATCCCCGCATTACTTTTGTGTCTATCACCAGGTTGCTAAGTCGTTCATCATACACTATCAAGTCAATCATACTTTTAGATTCGTCTCTTTGCCATGTACACACATGCACATTTTTATGTTTAAACCACGTATTAGATACAAACAGACTTCGCTCCACACAGATCTTTACCAGGCTTTCACTATTCTCATTGACTCTTTGGTCTCCGAACTTTCCTAGAACGCGATCAGTATGTTCTCTCTGTACATCCACCCATCCTTTCATATCTCTCAATATCACCACTCTTTCATTTGGCTTACATACGTTGAACACGTTCTCTACATCATTCCAGAAGTTCTCACACATTATGTTTCAATTAGATTGTTCCCTAGGCGATTCTTGGTTCTCGTCCTACTTACCGGACTTGCAATTATTTATTTGCGACAAATGATTTAATTATTTTTAATTTAGATTTCCGAGTTACAGTTAGTTATTTGTTTATTTAGTTTAATACTTATCAAATCTGTTTCATTATTGTCGCGAATTGTGACAACTTAACGTTTCTATTTCAAATTTCACCTTTATTTAATTGAAGGGCAATATTAAACAACTATAATGACCATTTCCGCCCTCCCGACCTTAATTGCTTACCCTCAGGATTAATTAATTATAATTAAGATTAAATATAGTAACAAAGGCAAAAGTTAGACCAAATTTTGAATTTGCGGTCAAGGAACAATACACTATAAGATAATATGCAATATAATGCTATAAGTAAATTTAAAATTAAACCTAGCACCAAAAATAAAAGTCGGGTTAAGTTTCGAATTTGCAATCAAGGAAACAGATTCAAGAACTTACCAGATAATCCGCAAGCTGTACCTAGAATTTGCATTCCCAGAGGATTTCTTTTGTTTTAATATACAGCTCTGCCATGTACTGTCACATCTTTTGCATCTTACATTTGTGTCAATATGCTGACAGAAAAAAAGGTTCTTTACCGATACCCTCTAGAGGATATTGAGCTTAACTTGTAAAATGTTTCGACTTCCCGTATCTTTCGGAATTTATGATTTGAGTACCCTAAAGTATTGTCCTACAGACATTTTACCGCACATTTTTTCTCCGTGCACTACTTATTTGGTTAAGATTTAGAATTTTCCGCATTTAACACGCACATCTTTCTCTCCCAAGATACATAAACAAAACGAAAACACAAACACAAAATTTTTTCACATTTAAATCGTTGATGTAGTGCAAAAAACACGCTTATTTTGCATTCTTGGATCATAGCTAAGAACACTCGATTAAGTCTCGAAACGGGTTTATCCGTTTGGGAGCTACGATGCCACAAGCAGACACACAGGCTTGTAACACCCCTCTGTTTGCGTTGGGGGTTAAAAATACGTGAGTACTGTTTATTAGAATGACGCCATTAATTAATTGAAATTGCATTGGAAAGTTTAAAAAATAGTTTGATATAAAAATTATTTGAGCATTCTTTTCTTACACATCTTGATGTTTAAAAAGGTAGATCAACTGTTTTATCCAACAAATTCGAGAAAATAACTTGTAATTTTTGTGTTCCACTTTGTAACGTGCCATAGTTTAGGCTATCGTTATCTTAATGCAAGTTTTTGGATTAATGTTACATTTTCGTTTATATTTAGGCATCTTGAAGTAGTTTTTCTTTCCATAATTCAATTTTAGTATATTTTTTCTAAGAATATAAATTACCAATATCCGTGTTTATATTTTTACCATCTCTAAGAGGTATTTTTTGATATATGCGCAAGGTGAAACTGATTACATTTTATTTCCGTTCCTTCTGCCTCCAGTGCATGTCGTATTTTAAGTTTACTTCCTGCATAAGGTATGAAACTGCTATAATTACATTTTTGTAGTAATTTATTATATCTAACAGGGAAACTCCCTCCCCTTGCATTACTAAGATTTTGTATCATTTGTAATTGAAGATATATGGTTTTTTCATTGAAGAAAGCGTGGTCGGGCGACGTATATAGTACGTTGAATGAGCCAATTTCGTTATTATAAAGAAAAGTTTGTTTTTGTGCCATTAAGTAGGGAACCAGGAAACGTTACGCCTGCTGTTAGTTACGTACGGTGTTATTGCCGCTTTAGTAGCTAAAACATATCTCTGCAGGTTGCCCTGGGTGGAGCATACATTACGTTTACCTGTACATTATGGAAAAGTACTGTAAATTACATTATCGTATCGTTAAGAAATGAAGTTCTCGACAGCAATTCATTTCGATAATAGTACGTATCTTTCAGTGCAAATTACGTGTTTATTAAGTGAACAAATTAGATGAATTTATTTACGAACATTAAAGCAAATCTGGCCTAATATTGTTTCGGTGCTGTTGATTACATTAGAAAAGAAAACAGTTGACTTGGGCTAATGTTTTCTAAGATAAAAAGATTCGAGTACTTCAGTAGTATTTTGTTGACATAAGTCAAAATAATCTTTATGTATAGGTTATGTATCGATTTCTTTAGAATTAGCTTACCATCGTAAAGCTTCGCGAAAAGTTAAGCACTATTCTGTTTGCTTTTATGCTGAAATCAGTCAGCAGATATTACTTTGTATTGTTAAATATGCAAATAAATACAGCTGTTGTGTTGTTTACTAAGATTACATATGGTATTAAAGTACAACTCTCCCATGTTTTGTTGTATTTTAATGATTTAATTTAAGAAAATCAGTGGCGCTCAACTTAAAAACCGTACTCTTACCTTGAGGTACTAATATGACTTCTTTCTCGTCCACATACGTTCATTTCAGACTATTTTGCTAACACAATAATATTTTTGGTATTTATAAAAATAGTTTTAATCATTCACTTATATTTAAAATTCTTTTTTGATCGTACTAAATTTAAATAATAAAACAACAATAGTGATTATCAAAACGCATTCCACGGATCAAATTGGGGCTAATCAACACAAACCGGAAGATATCCAACAGTCTACACTAGCTAAAATTGAAGACCCTCAATATAAGATAGAGGATAAGATCTTAAATATCAAGTGCTAAAAAGAGAGGGACTGGTATGGAGAATGTTGCTACCAACTTACCATGCATAATATAGGTTCAAATGTTAGGGTAGCTAGATAAAAACACATTGTACATACGTACATACATAGATATTTAGTAACCTGAAAACATAACAAATTTATTATAAAGCATCCTGTTAGAATATGAACTTTGAATATTCATTTTACCCACTTAATGAATTCGTGTTTTAGTATAAATTTCACATATTGATGAACTAATTGTATTAGATAAATGAGTAGAAGTATATTGCAATGCTATGCGACAAACTTAATGATTTTAGTACGGCAGGTAATAAATACTTTTGGGGGACATACAATTAAATGATGTGAGACTTGATTTTCGTAAATTTAGAGAAGAGTGTAATGATAATGACTTTGAAATGACGTTGATGTAACGGATTTTACTTAATGTACACTTTAATTATTAATACAACTAATGTAAATTAGAAGTAATGAAAATGAATCAACCAAATTTATTTAAAATAGTACTTAATACCGAGTAAAATATTTAATTTAATTTCTTTTAATTTTATGCTGAAATATTATATTAAATTAATTTTTTTATGTTAATCAAAGCCTAGAACACATTTCTCTATGCTAACCGGTGTTTATTATAATTAATCAGATAAAAATAAACCCATACTATACTGTACTTATGCGTGGAACAAAATGTTTTTCCCGCTTCCGTGCTTCGTTGACCTAAACTTTATGTGCGGATCGATTAGCACAACCCACAATACAACATGTAACCATTTTCAATCGCTTTCGATCACTATTTCATCACTAAGTTAAAAAATGCTTTTATAACTACATATAAGATCTTTGCTAATTTCAAAGATTATGATGGTCCACACGTAACACAAGTTGCTACCCATCAATTTCCCCTTTAGCTTCCAGTTAAAGTTGCTTATGTTACCTCTCGTCTTACTCTACATAGTTATAAATTTTTATTTGTTATAACTTAAAAAAAACTATATTAGAATAGAAAGGTAGTTTGTACGGCTTATTTTTAGAAAATTATAGCATTTACTATTGCTGTCAAAAAACTACGTTTTATATTATTTGACTTTTATCACAAATAATACTTAGTATGGTTGTAAGCAAAAATGTTCATACAATTTCCTATCAAAAAATTGTTTAAACTTTCAATTTTAATTAAGTAATGGCGTAACACATGTGTTTTATGCCACTTGTTTCATGCAAGTGATGTAATCTGGTTGCACTCATATTTCAATAGTATTATGCTTGCTTTCCCCTATAAAAAAATAAAATCGTTTTTTTTTTTTTAATATCTGCTACTTAACTTAAAATTATTAATATTTAAATTTGTTAGCCCTGGCTAATCTTGATTTTAATTGCAGGAATGTTTTTAGAAATTTGTCTGTGTTGTACTTGTACCGTCAGAAGAAGCAACTAGGAACGAAACAACGTAGCAATTTAATGAAACATTTAATGTGTGTTAAACTGCTTCTATTTGGAATCATTTTATTTATTTTCTTGGTAAATCTATACGTATAAATAGCATACAATTTTCTGGAAACTGTAAAAGTCAACTAGCTATTTTACCTCATCAGTCAATTATTTAACCTTTATTTTTCTGCGGCAACGTTATTGGATGGGTAGGGATTTCAATTTCTTGTTATTTAATTTTATGTTTAACGGTTATATTTAGAGTGGTATTGTGGTTATGGCCAAATGATTCAGTTTACATTGTTATGCTCCATAAACCCTGAAAGTAATTGTATACCTCCTAAATTACATAAAAACTGTTTTGTGTTAAAATAGAGCTCAAACGATGAGAATATATTAGATTACAGTTCCATTTTCAACGTAAGTGGTGCTTCAGTGCAAATTACAAGAATGTAATACATAGTTTACATTAAAGGTGTAAACAAGTTCAATGTGACCACACTAATTTATATTTAAATGCGTTTATGTATACACTTGATACATCATAAAAGTAATTGCCATAAGTAATGCACGAACAAAATCGATTTGGACATTTTTTACAGTTTTACTGCCAAAATGTTCTAACATACCAAATAAAAGTTTGTGAAAATGCTCACAAGTCATGAACTAGATTTTCGAAACGTTGAATTAATAGGTATCACATACAGGGTGTTGGTATCTTTATTCATATTTTATATAAAAGTGCGTTAACTAAATGGTGTAATGCCCGCAAATAACTTTAATTATACAATAAGAACGTGGTACTTAACTGTTTAAACGAAACCCTTGTTTCTTTATGTGATCACGCGAATATTATTTTTGTTAGATTTCCATTTAATTTTATTCAATTCACAAAGATCCCAAATCCGTACCAAACATCCGTAAAGTAATTATATAGTTATCCGTGAGTGTTGCATTAAAAATGCTCTGGTGCAGTTCAATAATTAGTTATTAACCCTTATTCCGTAGTTAAGAAATCGTTTTAGATTTCGACGTAGGAATCCCACCAACACACCACCTCCATTATCGTACTCAATCACGTTAGAGCGAGGACTATACAAGCAGAAGCGCGACGCGATATTAATTATCCTATTGATTTCTCCCCTTAAGTCTTCATCTATCTTCTTATTTCGCCGTCGATGTCCTCCTGCCTTCGTTCCTGATTTCTATTCAGATCTAGTTGCAATCAGAAGCCGTTTATTTCTACCGGCCGATCCGTTTAGGGGTAAATTATTAATTTTCGTAACATATTTACTAAACCAGTTTTCCGTCATAAACATTTATTTTCTGCCTTAGCAGGTTATTAATCGATCCCGTCTGCAAAACACCGCAATACGTGTACATTAATACTTACTCGGGAGTATGCCTAGCGTAAACAAACATATCATGTTACACAAAATCCTCCTCTTTGTGGTTAGGCGTATGCCTGAAAAGTACTGAGATTTCCTCGGGAAATACCCCCAAGTCGTATTACTTGTCTGGAAGGCAGGCGTACATCTGTTCAGTCTAGCGTCCTTCTAATGAACCAATGGAGCGTATGTCCGTTTAGTTGATTCACCCTTTCCTACTGTAAAAATACCTAACATGTACAAGCCCGAGCTGGGAATTCAGTAAAACCTGCAGACAATCAATCGCATAATAATCTCCAGAAATCCAGCCTCTGTCAGATTATCCCGATTAAAACCGCTTATCATTCCGTACTCCAGTCATTAAACATGAGAAAACCTGCGCTTTGTGCCCAGATACAGAATTAAACCACTCCCAATCCTTGACCTTAATACGAACAGCCTGTGATAAAATATTAAAACCCGCTTCCTGAAGGAGTAATAAATTCCACTAATTTATACGTATTACTATAACGTAGAAATTCCGATACGATTCTCTAAAGAGAATCCCGATTTGTACAATTGTCCATGAAGACATAAGAATAAATCGCAGCTGAAAATAAAATATACTCTATATTACACGTTTTAGTATATACGAAATTATCCCATTTCGTAAAAAAGTGGTGAAGAAAACCACCAGCTGCTTTTAATATATTCATCTGTTCAGAGTTTACAATCCCGCTATTTCATGTTCAACCATTGCATAATGAAAATTAATTATTGCAAAACCCAGAAGTTACAATACTGCTAAATAAATAAAGGTGATACTTTTATTTCATTTCAAAACAGAAATCGATAAATCGCCGGTTGACCTAGTAAATAAAAGCAGTTTCCTGTTATCAGTTCTATTGTCCTTTTCTAAGAATAGATTTATATAAATGCTCTTCGCATATGCAAACGTCAACCGTTTTGATCGTTAACATAAACATAACGCTTTAATTTCCATCGAGTTCAATTTCTAATTGATTGAATTAACCATATATAACGAACATCAGAGGAAAAGTATTAAAAACTGTGATTACACATTTTGTAGGACAAAATAAAGTTAGAGCCTTTTTGTTATCCCAATTTACCATTAATCATTCAATTTGTAACGTGTGCAAATCGATATTGGATTTTTTCTCGCATTGGTTTAATAGCTTTTCGGTGATGACTGTATTAAATCGATATTAGATCTATTCATATCGATTTCCCCTTACTTACTGTATTATAAACTACCGAAAATTAAATTATGTACATTTAATATTATTGGATGTGCTATACTATCAATTATAATCTAAAGGTTGGAAATTGATATAAGTAGTGTCATCTGGGGATTTCTACGATTTTATCGTTGGTTTCAAACCCGCTTTCTTAAAGGTGGAGTTACCGCTAGAGTAATCTTCAAATAGAAAAGTTTAACTTTGGTAAAAATGATCTTTTTTTCCTAAATTTCTGGAAAAACGTTCGTCAATTTTGAATTTGCGTGGCCATTTTCTCTTTTGCTTATTATTGCCATCGGCAGTTCTATAAGAAAAAATTTAATTTGAGTAATTTCTCATTGTATTCTGTACTTGCTTGAATAAGAATTACGAGTCGCTGCATATAGCAGATATTTGGAAGAACATTTCTCTCAGTAACGTTTAGGTAATCGTACAATTCCTTTTAGTACCCAAAACATGTTAATTAAAACCAATCGCTATTCCCAAGATGAACAGTTAAAAATATTCGTGAATATACCATTATAGGCTCGCCTAAAATCAAAATAGGTAACAACTGGTTATAATTAGTTCGCACTCACTTATATTATTTTATTGGAGCTTTCAATTTCTTGTTGGGTTTTTTTTTTGTCTCCGTTTGTCGATAACCATCAGCTGCTTCGTCTGACGTACTATATAGGGTATCAATTGTAACTCCTCGATAAACCAGGTCAGAACATTCCATTCTAGCATGTGATAATATTATGTAAACGCTAAATCGTATTATGGATTGTTTTGTGTTGTGCACTGCCTTCTGCAGGGTCGACACAACTTCGAGAAAAGTGGGTGTCAATTAATGAGAGCGATACGGTCCTAATGTAATAATTACCTTTATTTTGTTGAAAACTGTCGTCTGCAGTTTTCGTTGGTTTGTTGAACGATCATATTCTATAAATCACTCCTAGACTACTCACTATCTTGGAATGTATATGTAAATTAGGGCTAACGTTAATAATGGTGTGGAGTTATAATTATATAGCTTGGATTTGCTGGTCTATTTACTCCACCAAACAAACAAACTGTTACGTTAACGTTAGGCGACCATTATCTTCGATTCGTTTATTACTTACTGCGTTAGCTGACGTTTTTTTCGTGCAGTAGCATTTTATATTATACAAAAGTAGGTTATTCTCTAGTGAGAATTTATATGTCTTGTATTGTTTTATGTGTTTTGTATAATTAAATATATATGGTGCTTCGAAATACTTGAGCGCGATATTATATTTTTGTTTAATTCATACTTTAGATTAAAAAAATTATTTTATACGATTGGTGGGAGCATTCACTGAATAAATGACATCATATTACTTGTCTGGGTGGTCTTTGTGCACTGAATAACGCCTTACCGAATGTATTCTTTGTAGGTGTGATTGTTGGGGTTAATACTGTAAAACAACGGCAAGTTTCGAATTTTGAACAGATCTTTATCGTGTTTGGCTGAGAAAAATTTCCCTTTTCAAGTAATCTCGAAAGATCTTTCAACGACCCAATAGGTTAAATTAAATACTTAGTCAAGTTAATCTTGTCTGTCATAAACATTATTTAAGTGAGTCAACTTGCCTTCGTTGGATCTTATTTACAATTTGTGATATTTAATTTGTGATCGATATATAGATATTTATACAAAAGTAAGTTATTCTCTAGTGAGAATTTATATTTGTTTGAAATCAAGTAGTAATATTAATATTAAGTCTATGGGATAATTAAGGGTAACCAATTGCTCTACTCGATAATTATACGTATTTTGTGTAATCAGTTTGGGTAAAATTAATTCATGCTGATATACTAATGATTCGTCTGTGGTAGGTGTGTGGGACTGATATATCGTACATACATTTGTGTCGAAGTGATTTCTCATTGTTGAATAAGAAAATTAAATAAATCGAGATTGTTCTGAGAACTGGTGTATATTATTAATAATTTCATTTTTTTTGTAATTCTCCCTAGGATCAGCTTTACAGGGCCTCTCTCCGGAAATAATAATTTCTCTCTTTCTTTGCTTTTTCCTTCAAACATGGTGGCGCTCAAACCTTACTTACTCTCCTCATCGCTTTTACTTACAATATTTCTTAGATTTTCTCTAGCTAACCTAATCATATATCTACGTTTAATTAACACTACAAAACCACCCACGCCAAAAAAATGCTCTGCGGTTATTTGACCGTTATGCTGTCCTTAGCCGTACTAACCAACTTCCTCTTTTTTTTGTTACGTCGTAGGTTAGACACGTTGCAAATTCACAGATAATAAAACAAAGTTGATAGGACCCATCGCCCGCCGCGGAAGCCGGCTACCAGCTTAAACCGGCACGGATGGTCGATATCTGGAGGACCCATCCTGACTCTTCTCTGTTTAATTTGTTTATTTTGTTTGATTTTAAATTTAGTTGCAACATATAAAATAGGTTAAAGTAATATATTTAGAGTTGTAAAATTATAGAAAATAAAAACGGTGCTTGTTAAGATCTAGTAGTTGTAAATCATTCGATGAACCACTCCCGTCTCTGACAAAGCTATCGCCGGGCCAAGCAAATAGCTAATTAAAAGAGTAAAACCGCTTCACAATAAAGGTTTGTTACAACGTAGTATCTAAAATTCATCGTTTACGAATAATTTCGTTGTTTTAAAACGTTTTGCAAGTAACTACATTCCTCTTAATTTGAGATATTTTCTCAATCACAGTTTACAGATATCGTGTTACCCTAACTCACTATAATTTTCATTAAAAATATCTGTACTTAGGCAAATTTGACAATTTTACTTCGTAGACGTTGGATTTGAACATAATTTTAGTCATGAGTATTGCTTTACCCTGATTCTTGGAAAGTCTAAAATGGATTCTTTGATGGTGTCGTACATCATGCATTCTCATTGTTACCCTAATAAAGTCTATAAGTTTATGGAAATTTATTTTAGTAGACATTCGATAACATTTTGGTGAGATTCTTCATAATGGGCATGTTTTGAACAGACTGCGAGTAATTCTGTTAAAGTACTGTCATATGTTGGGTGGCGTTTTTACAATGTAATTATTGTTGAAACCTTGGTTTGTTGTTTCCGACGATGTTCCAGATTAGCTCAATTGTTATTATTAAGTTTACCATTTATAGTGAGCAGGTTATGAGAGATTATAATGAAAAGTTCGCCTGGATTACTAAGATGGTCTCGACATACATTAAAGTTTCGTGCTTTTTTGCGAAATTGACAGTTTACCGTTGGGAAACTCTTCCATGAAGTATGACGCTTCAACTCATTCGAGTGGAATTTTGGTATTGATTAGGAATGTAACCTATTTAAGAAGTTTTCAAAAGGGGAGAGGGTGTCTTCCTTGAGTCAGTTAACAGCAATACTAATAATAATACTAATAATAATGATAATAATAACAGACTGCATCCATTTGCTAGTAAACTTATAATATACAGAACTATTAAAGCATTGTGCATTAAAAAAAATACTATTTAAACTTAAACAACTTAAACAAAAATGAATTTACAAAAATAAATACATGCTACGACAAAAGCATTGTGCATTAAACAACAAAAGAAAATTATAAAAAAAAGACTACTATGTAATATTAATGGTAATAAATATCACTTAACTAAGCCACCACCTAACTGTAGTGAGCGTATCGAGAAAATTTTATTATTGTAACAAAATTTTCAAATCGGAACTATTGCCGCGTAAGAATAATTAATGGCTTTTAATGTGTTGGTAATAAGTCGTAATTTGATAATTTCCTTCGGGTATTTAATTTTATGTATTTTATGTAATTGATATTGGACTAAGGGTTGAAAATAAACAGAAGAACATGTGTTGGGGTAGAAAACAGGGGTTCTGTCGAAACTGCCTTTACGAAAGACCGTGCCGAATCGTTGAAAATTTTTATTCGCACGTTTTTGGGGTAAAAACATCGCAGTTAGTAATTAATTACATAGTAGCATACCGCAAATTAAAAGACATCTTTTTTTGGTACTTTGAAATTCGAAACCTAGGTATAGGGTTTGTTACGTACGAGTGCTTACTTTAAAAATTAATACTTATTTTAGTAATAAATATATAAATATTCCTACGTAACAATTCTTGTCTTTTAAAAACGGGGGTGGATGTGGGGAGTAAGGACAGTTAGTTCCAGTTACAGTTTCGATTCATGTCGGATCGATCTAATTGTTTAATTTCAAACCCTTACTGTAAACCGTTCTGTCTATAAATATTTTATCGCGTACATTTTAGTAAACGTAAAACCGCGATTTTTTCTTTTCTGTGTTGTTATTAATGTAAGTTTTTTACAAAATTAAAGTGGTCGTATAAATGGACGTATCGCTAAATATTAAGGTTTAATAAGCGGGCGGATAAGCAATATATCTATAAATAATCGTTCCCGTCTTGGGTTTAAACGGCGTTGAATATTGGTGAATAAGTGATTAATTAAAGGATTATATTCAAACGAAAGTAGGTATTTTAATGTAAATTAAATCTCGCAGCACACAATTCAACAAGCCTATGTAACCTACTAAAAATCAATCATTTCCTTACAAGAAGTATCTATTGAATTACGGAAACATGCTCATTTAGCTGAAATCGGTTAAAATAAAAGGACTCCGCGGCAGACAGTACAGCGTCCCCCCTCATTGCTTGTTTGAGAGCAAGTAGTGAACAAACGTGATACCATAGACCTCAGTTACATTGTTATAAACAGTGTTTACAGACGGGCCCAGATGACCTTAAAACCACCTCGAATTCGATTGGTACTGTTAAACTAACCCGTTCTTATTCTTTTTAAATGTAGAGAGCTGCATGTAAATGAACGTGTAAGCTGAGGAAGGATGTTGTTTGTAGCGTAGTGACTTGCGGCTAGGTTACCGGTCACTTTGTTATGATTTATCTGCACCGGCCCCTTGCAAGGCTTTGTTTGAATGATTTTTTTGTGTCTTTGGTTCATCCAGCTTATTTAGAATTGTTTGTGTATGAACTGATTTTTCTTTATATGTGTAATTTATTGTAATTGTACGTATGTGTTTCTGTGCTTTTATTAACCACACAATTATGTATGGGTGAATTCCTTGCCTATTTTTTTGTTCTTATCTAAGTGCGGTTAAACTGCATTGCAGTAGTCTTATTGTTACCCGTTTAATTTTACTGTTTATCGTATTTTATGTGTACCTTAACCTGCATTATTATTTTCTTATTTACTTTAGTGTCAACTTAAAGGTCCACATGTTAGGTGTTACAATTCTTATTCTGATTTATATATGACACACTTGTGGGTGTGATTTCACTGTTTGTTGTTTTTTGTGTTTATGTGTAGTTAAACTGCTTTTTATTTTTTTTCTGTTCCTATATTTTATAATTTTGTGCACACTTTAACATTTTTTTAATGGTGTCTGATTTATTAATGTACTTGGGTTTTTTTTTATCAAACATTACTACTGACGAAGATAACTGTAAGTGTTATCGAAACGTTTAGATTGTATAATTTAAAGTACACCATTAAAAAATCCCAAAAAAGATAAGTATTTTATTACTTGGGTAATTACTTATGTATTAATAAATTGTTTTTTCTTAGTGGTTCTTTTCCAATTTAGCACATTAACGGGCTGAACCATCATTGCGCAAAGCTCGTTAATTCTAATTTGATTTCATTGTTTACCTGTCCCATGTGATGCAACATTTAATATCATACAATCCGATCTCATTCGCAAAACACGGCGTAGCTACCACTAGACGGCCAATTCTCTTTATCAGATTGGAGTTTTGCGAGTAATTAAATAAATTCTAATGTTTTAATTATTGCTCTTAAAGATTTTATAGTCTTTTAATTATTGAGAGTAATTTCAAATTACACTTTTAAGGATAGGGTACCTTGGGACACTACATAACAGACGAACTTAAGCAACAGTGAATTTACAAAAATAACTAAAAATTACAACTAAGTCATTATACATTAAAGAACAAAATAATATTATAAGAAAAAAGGAATAGTATATAATATTAAAGCTAATAAACAGTACCTTTCTAAGACACTACATAATCCATATACTAAAACAAAAATCAGTTTAAAAAAATAACTATATAAGCAAAGGAACTACTAATCAAAATGTTACTTACGCATTAAAATAAGTATCAATAATACATGTTGGAGTGAATCATTAAAATTTCATTACAGTGGATTTACGATATCCATTAAATCGGAATAACGAATATCACAAAAATTACAAATTAGAAGGTAATTGAGACACGCGAAGTATGTGTGGGAGGTTTAATAAACTTAGAAATGTACACCAGTTTAAAAGGTTATTAAGTTTATGTTCCAATGTAGAGCAATCACTAATGTCTTGATACTGTCGTTAAACTATCGGATAAGTCGTCAATGAATAATAAAAACAATAAAGGACCCAAATTCGAGCCCCGTGGGGCTCCAGATGAATCAGAAAGCAACGATGACCTATGTTACTTATAAATTACGTACTGGGTACGGTTAGTTAGATACGACTCAAAAAATAATAAAAGATCGGCACTAAACCCGAAATTATTTCACTTACATATAAGGATGGAATGCGAAATACGATCAAATGCTTAGAGAAGTCTGTGTATACCACGTCAACTTGACCACGTTTATCAGGGCTTCCTGAGATAAATTGAGTGCGCTGCATAAGGTTACTGATGGTGGACCGTCGCTCCATAAAGCCATGTTGATACGGCGAAATATAACTTTTCACAAGAGGATAAATTCGCGAATGCAGGATCATTTCAAAAATTCTAGAAAATACTGACCGGCCTGTAATTTGTAATTTACATCGGATCTCCGATTTTTTAAATACTTGGAAAGATAGATGTTCTACGAGAAAGATTAAATAGAACACACAAAGGTTTTCTAAATATCTGTAGACAAGAAAGAAACAAGAAGACTGGGAAGTTATGTGAACTAGCACTAACCGATTGATATACACTAGCGAAGTAATCAGCGAATCCATTCACTATCTCTTATGGCGTGTCATACACAATATCACCTATTTGGCTAGAATTCTAAAATTACCATTTCTAGTGTTAATGAAGGACCAAAAATATTTAGAATTACTGACAATTGATTGTTGAACGGTATATTATAATTCCTGTACGCTACTTTGATTTGTGATTTAGCTAGCCTCCGATAGTGTTTAAATCTCTCAAGATCAGACTGGTTGTAATGTTTACAATAGCGCTCAAGACGTTTAGCTTTAATACTAATGTTCATAAACGTTAAGTGTTCTGTAAGGAGGGATGTAAAGTACAAAAGATTTTGAATTAAAAATACAACCGACCATATCGATACTTGGAATCGCACCGGTTATGTAACCTATGCTAATCTGTTCACGATCTAGGTAATTCGCAACGGCTAACACCGCCACCCCACACTTTCCCAGTAGCGTCAAACTTTCGATCGGCGGGAAAAACATGGTAATCTGTGGTAAAAAGTTCAGCATTGGCAATTTCGGGAGAAAGAGCTGTTCCTGCTATCCCTATAACACCGTAACAAGAACCTGACATCGAGCTATAAAACTCATTCACCCGTAGCCCGCCAACACTTTGAAAGTAACATTAAAAGTTACTTATTTCTTTATAGATAACTAATTTGTGATCTGAATGGACCCCATAAGTATTTAGTTTTTTAGCATTTTCGCAATTTGCGGAAATCCGCGCACATAGCGAATAGTTAAGTCAGCTTCACTTTTAAATTACCTGTAGATTCATTAGGTGAGATAGTTTTAACAATGTCTACGACCGTGCTGGCCTCATTTGTGTTAGCATTCGCACTATCTAATAACTCTTCAATGTTAAAAATTATAATATTTCCAGGACCTTTTTGACGTTCCTGAACCTCATTAGTGATAATTTCAGTAGCTAATTCGGACTGAAGTAAACACTATGCAACGGTAGCTTACAAGTATCAAAAGTTACGGGATTATCAAATTAAACACTTTAAATTAGATTTAAATATTTCGCTGATCGTTTGCCAGTATAAATTAAAACAAGCAGTTAGTTTACCTGACGTTACTAAGAGTTTCTGTTTATTGCATTGGTTCGTGTTTGAAGAAAGAACTGAAGATTCAATTGGTATTGTCCATTGTATGAGAATGGCACCCTGTCGCTGTGAGCTGGGAAAGAAAAGGTTAAGACGGAAAGTCTGTGCGAATTCAAGGTAATTTTTTTATGTAATATTTTGTGATACATACTGTATTTAAATACGCAGATGAACACGCTTTCTTTTGTTGTATAGATGCCCTTCAGGCTAGCTAATCAATTACTGAAGCTTGTTCACCGTGTCTTTTGTGAACTTTAACGCTATTGCGTTTTTTATTGTTTTTCAATGTACACTATTATTTACGTGTCCAATACGGTGATAAAGGGGATAATTAAAATTAAGATTAAAGATTATTGAAATTTTGAACTTGAACTTCAACTAATTAATCGCATTTATTATTGAAATTTTAAGTAAGCAGTGTTGCGTATCACTTCCTTCAGAAGCAAATTTGTTGGTTATTGAATTTAACATAATTGTACGTTTTAACGTCGGTTAATTGATGAGAGATTTCACTGTTTGATTGTTTTGCTATTTTTTATTTAGATTTAGAGATTTGGAAATAGAATTCCATTGACAAAATTAACTTAAAATAGTATTTGAGAGAACAAGATTAATAACCTTTACAATTGGTCTTTCTGCACGATATTTTGTTTTGATGGCGTGTGAATATTTTGAAGATCTTACAGAAAGAAATGGTCCAGAAGGCATTTTGCTGTGAAGTACTAGCGTTTATTTGCTAATTAAATCTCTATTTTAGATTTTAACCAAACTGGTGCCATTTGATATATGACTATCTCAATTTTGACACGCACGCACTCACAGGCACACACACACACGCACACACACACACACACAAACACACAAACACACAAACACACAAACACACAAACACGCACACACGCACCCACACATGCACGCACGCACGCGCGCACGCGCACACACACTCACACACTCACACAAACAAGCACACAGGCACACACGCACACACACACTCACAAACTCACACACTCACACACTCACACACACACACACTCACACTCACACACTCACACACTCACACACTCACACACTCACACACTCACTCACTCACACACACACACTCACACACTCACACACTCACACACTCACACACACACACACACACACAACACACACCACACACTCACACACACACACCTCACACTCACACACTCACACACTCACACTCTCACACACTCACACTCACACACTCACACACTCACACACTCACACTACTCACACACTCACACACTCACACACTCACATACTCACACTCACACACTCATGCTCACACACTCACACACTCACACACTCACACACTCCACACACTCACACACTCACACACTCACACACTCACACACTACACACACTACACACTCACACATCACACACTCACACTCACACTCACACACTCACACACTCACACACTCACACACCTCACACACACACTCACACACTCACACACATCACACCTCACACACACACACTCCACCACACACTCACACACTCACACCACACACCACACACACACACTCACACACCACACACTCACACACTCACACACTCCACACCCACACACTCACACACTCACACACTCACACTCACACACTCACACACCACACCACACACTCACACACACACTCACACACTCACACACACACACTCACACCACACACTCACCTCACACACACAACACGCACACACACACACCACACACACACTCACACACTCCACACTCACCACTCACCACTCACCATCACACACTCACACACACTCACACTCACACACTCACACACTCACACCACACCACACTCACACACTCACACACTCACACACTCACCACACCACACCCACACACCACACCCACACCCCACACACCACACACACACCACACCCATCACACACTCACACACACTCATCACACACTCACACACTCCACACACCTCACACACTCACACACCACACTCACACACTCCACACTCACACATCACACACTCACACACCTCACACACACCACACACTCACACACCACACACACACACTCACACACTCACACACTCACACACTCACACACTCACCACACCTCACACCTCACACACTCACACACTCACACACTCACACACTCACACACTCACACACTCACACACTCACACACTCACACACACCACCACCACACACCACGCACACACTCACACCTACACAAACACCACACCCACCCACACCACACACCCCACTACCACACTCACACACCACACGCCACACCACACACACACACACCACCACTCACCACACACACACACACACCCCACCTACCACACACTCACACACCACACACCACTCACGCACTCACACACCACATACACACACACACTCACACACCACCACCACTCACACACCACAACCACCACCCACACACACCCACACACCTACACACCACACACTCACACACTCACACACCATCACACACACACACCACACACCACACACTCACACACCACACACCACACACTCACACACCACCACACACACACACACACACACACCACACACACCACAACACACACACGCACACACGCACCCACCACGCACACACGCACCACACACGCACGCACTCACACACGCACATACGCACACACACAGTCACATACACACGCACGCACGCACGCACACACACACAAACCCGCACCCACGCACACACGCACACACGCACACACACACACACGCACACACACACACACACACACACACACACACACACACACACACCACACACATACAAACACGAATACACATACAAAAATACGCAAACGACAATCACTATTCCTAGAAAGACACAAAATGCGGAACACTAGCTATATGTTTGGAACAATGACCATACAAATTCTAACATGGCCTCTCAGAATACAATCAGCAATTTTAAGCTTGAGAGGTAGAAAGAAAATGGTAAAGGTAGTGCACTGTAAACCTCGAAATGAAGTGGTCTCGTATAAACTCCCGCGTAAGTACGGTTGTTTAAATATCAATATCGTGTCGAAAAATTATCGGAAACTACCTATGGTTCACGTGTTAAAAGTTCAATAACACAAAAAATTTACACCTATGTATTTTTTTATAATCAAAGCTGCTCATATTGTGTCTAGAAAATAATCAGTATCGGAAGAGCAAAAGCTAAAACATGTTTATTATTTGCTTTCAGTTATTGTATTCCTGACAGTTAAGTTTGCACAAATTTTATGTGCCAAATCTCTCTGTTACCCAACTTAAACTACATTCCTCCAAATTAAATTTAAAGACAATTACTGAGTATCTAAATCCCGTATTTATTTTGTACAAGGCGAATTCGCTCCGTTTATTTCGTTATTCATAATTAAGTTTATTCTGTGCTTCATCTACACATAAACAATTAAAATTAAACATTCTTTTTCCCTAAAATAACAGTAGAAAATTCTGGTAGTAAAAAAACTTTAAACAAGTACTACTAAAAAATCTCATCTACTCTTATCAGTATATAGTTTGACCTGAGTAAGAATCCTACTGATTTTGATAAAAATCCGACCACCTCCGGTGAAATTGGTGAACATTGGTAGTTTGGTTCAAAAAACTAAATTATTAGTTTTGGCAAAACCCTTATTTTTCGTTTTTCTTTGATTTTTCGAACAAGACTACTATAATCGATCAGTTTGAAAAAGAGAGATTTTATTCATAGCCAAAGAGAGAAATGCGATTTATGTAATCTTTCCCAGTTGGCCTCTACACTATTTGTGATGATCAAAACTATGAGTCACATTTTGATTGATTTTTTAGGCTTAATTTTATTAACCACTTGGCCGACGTTAGCTTATCAATCGTGTGTGGATTTTTCCCGTAGACCTTATCTTTACCAAACTCAAAAAATCTAAGAGTGAAATTACACGGGGTCGCGGCCAATTGATATCACCATGTTGCTAAATGACAGGATCTGGGAACACGTGTCCACAATAAAGTCATTGCTTCGGTCATCGTGTGACATCGTGCTGAAAGAACGTATCATAGGATTCACATCCTCTAAATGCGGCCATAAAAAGTTTATTTGTATACTGCTATAGCATAATAGTGGATAACTGATCTGTGTAAGTTTATCCTACTTGAATAGGTTTCAATAAAGTTAGAAATTGGTACATCTGATCTTTCTGTTGGTAAAAACCCAAACTTTCCATTCTGTACTTTGAGCTAGTGATTAGGTTACAAAAATACAATTTGACTTTTGTTTACTAATTATTAGCTCCACTTATGTATTTCTAAACCATTCATCCGATTGCCATAAAACTTTGGTTGTTGTTATCCGTACGCCTGTTAAAGTGTTACCAATTCTTCTATCTAAAAAAAAAGCGAGCAATCACGATCAATATCCAATTTACTAGAACTCAGTATGCAATGGCTTTTGGGTACTAGGGGTGTCTTTGCGTTATTTAATTTTATATCTAAAAAAAGTGATGCAAAAAAACCATTGAGAGGTATACCAAAAGCAATCTGGGAATGTTAGTAAAAGCTTGGTTGTCTTCAGTACCTATTGTATTAGAGGACTCTCTAAAATCTTGTAAGTTGTAAAAGAAAAACCTTAAACTTGTCCAAAACTATTGGATTTGAGCTAAAGCAAACATTCGTTTTCACATATGAAAACTCTCGATTTGGCAGCCCTCGTGGTTACGTTAGACTATGAGAACTAGCGTCAAACCTGTGCACTTACCTACAACTTGTCAATTTCTGATAGTGGTGATTTTACTCCACGGCACGAGTGGATTATTAAAGCAACACTTTAGAAACGTAATCACCCATCGAAGCAATACTTGTCGGAATTTCCCCGACGCCAATCTAAAGTTAAATTCTGTGACAGAAAAATGCGCAAAAGCCAAGCTAAATTAGTTGACACGTACTCGTTCTATCCTAAATAGGTGTTAGTAAGGACATAGCACTTCTAATTAGAAAGAACCTGTGAACTCACCTTTAATTTTTCCCCTTCAACAATTCTGCTCTCCAGCTCTTTGGATGTTTTGAAATTATAAGACTCTAAATCACACAGAAAAGAAATAAATAAACTACTTTAACATTTTATGAGCGTCTCAAAATCCTCATTATATTTGTAGTTAAAAAATCTGTAAGACTCACAGCCAACCCTGTACTTAACTCGAAATGCGAGTATTTACTTACATCGTTAAACGCCAATGTAACGTTTCAAACCCCTAAACGCTGATTAAATATATCTTGTTACTCAGAATATCTCTGAGCTGCACTTCCACCAGCAAATCAGTACAATAATTTCATAACAACCTCTATTAAATAAATTGTTTACGGAATTAGTAAAGAAATTAAAGAAAATTATGCCAATAAAACCAGCAATAAATGTACCAAATTAAATTACATACAAGTTTGAATTTGCCCTTATAATATTCTCAAAAGCGCTGAGGAAAATTCGAGGTGGCTACAAGACATCACATTAAAACCGTTTCACGTATTGATGTCACCAAAAAAATTTCAAAAACGTTTTTAATGAACCCACAAAGGATAGTTTTGCAAGTATTCACAGTTGCGAATTTTACTGATAGCAAAACCATTTTTTCCGGTATAGTGATACAAATAACTATACTCTGTCCCATCTTATTTTGTATTAGGATCAGGCTATGGAAATTCAGGAACAGAGTGGTAGCACTACCAAAAGAACAAAAAGTTACTACCGTAGCTTGACTTTTGACAATTGCAGGTTATATTTTTAAAGTGAAATTAATGCAGCGTTGCAACATAGTTGTTCACACTATTAGGGCTTTGTTTACATTAAAATCATTGAATCTCGAGTGACCTATTTAAAAAGAGTAAATTTTAGGCTTCAAAACTTGAACGTCTGTTACCAACATAAAACGGAATTTATGCATTCTTGCATTAGTCATAAATGACACTATTGGGTCTTATCTAATAATAAGAATACCTTCCCCTTTCTTCATTCTTCTAAAATAAAAAAACAGGGAGAAATGTAAAGGCAATCCAGAGCGCAATTTGAAGACTTGCTTTTGTGATAAAATTTACTCACTGCATTTTTCTTTTTCATTTCTTCGTGATTAACCATGATGTAAAGGTATATTTATATGCAAATTTAATTCTTCGGTCGCAAAGTCAGTAGGAAACCAGAACATCAATATGTATCCATTTAATTTAACTTATCCCGGATATCCACTTTTCTTATAAATAATACAATGTGAAGATTTGCTTTCGTGATGAAATTTGATGCGTCGTTATTTTCTTGACTGTTACGTACACACGATAGTAAATAACTTAGAAATGTATCCATTTATGTCGTAGCTAACTGGAATTGACCACAAGATTGTGGCTTTCGTATCCACGGACAAAACCTGACGAAAACTAAATATTTAACTATATTTTTACTAAAATTTTCATGCCAAACAGTGGTCTTATTCCAAATACATCATATCGCCAGAATCTGAAACCATATAATTATCTGAATCTGATTCAGATTCTCCTAGGGCTATAATAACAGGTGGGATATTATCAATCGATACATTTCTCATACGTTTCTCCCAATCACTTGGAATAGTCTTTTCCGTGTGCGAACAAAAATTTTGCAACATTGTAGCAGAATTAAAAATTATTATTAATTTTATTAAATACATAAATAAAAAGTTTACCTCGAGTAGGATTTGAACCTACGACCTGTACTTTACCAGAGCATTTGGATAAATCTTCAAGCCATAATTTCTGAACCGTATCATTCGATGGAGGTTCAGACCTTACTGTGTTACACTTCGTTTTAAGTATTAAATGCCGTGGTACACATTTTTGAATTTGTTCCCAACTTTCAGTGTATTCGTTTCACAGTCTTGCATTCCTTTTTATATTTCGACGTTCTTAGAAAATTGTAGGTTATTTCTGCAACGGGATTTCAGAAATGGGAAGTATGAGTTTGACTGACGCGTTTCACGCTGTCAAACACAATTTCATTTCCGTTTCGTTTGATGTAAAAAGCTTTGAATTTGCCTAGTTTTGTAACTTACACCACTAAATGTGAGATTTATCAAAACTTCATATATTAATAGAGTTTACTTTGTGTTTATGGATTTTCTTCTATTAATACGTATCGACGGATACATCTTTAATTCACGTGGACTAGGTATGTCATGCTTGTTATCTAAAAACATTACTAAATTCTGCTCCATTTTAGCTTGGAAAAACTGTAGCTAATGACTGTAATTCACCATAATGGGTAAAGCGGTTTCGAAAACTAATATCATAATAGGCAATTTATACTACATGCTTTTCTACAACCTGATTATTTCAGGGTAAGTTTTGGAAGACAACCCGTGTTAATTTGATTACTTCAATAATTTCTTTTAGACCATCCTGGGGACACGTGTTAACCATCCTGGGTGCACAGATTACTCGGCTACCTTATTCTCTTTGGATCCTGCGATGTGTTAATCTGTTACCTACTAACTGTTTGATACTGAAGCGAATCGAATATTCTTCGCTACATGTCCCTCGTATCTACGGGAGCTATTTTAAGGAAAGTGTTAAAATTTCTTTATTTAAATATAACTAAGAGTTAAATCGTAAACAGCTCAAGTTGTGCAATCGTAAAGTACGTTACAATTACATTGATGTTAGTAACTATACATGGGTTTTTACATGATATTACTGCGTTACATTCACGTTTTCATTGTTTTTCTATTTTTAGGTTTTACTTAAATTTTTTTTAATAATAAAAACAAAAGGGGTCTTTATAACATTTTGTAAGGTAAAAGAGTGACCGCTGTCTTGCCAAGACAAAATATGTATTTTGTTAACTAAAAATTAGCGCATATTTACTGACAAATGAATCAGTGCAGCTATATGTTTAAGATTTTATATACTCCATACTTTTACTTCTAGAGTTTTTTTTCTTTTAATCATTACATTACTTAGCTTAAAAACGTGGCCGTTACGCACTTTAAAAATTATTAATTTATAAATTTATTACAAAATTTTGGTTACCTTTTCTACAATTTAATGAATAACTAAAGAGTTATAAATAATACTGTTTTTTTTTCTTCATTTCGGGACTTCAAAGGGAAATTATATGATACCCAGTCATTGACTATTAACTAATTCTTTTTTTCTGCTTGATCGTCTTTAATTTAATAAATTCAACTATTTAGTTTGACCAGCATTGCGTTTTACTCGATTATTGTGTGTGTTACTTTGTTACTATGTGTACTTATATATGTTCTCTTACAGTTTCACTTCCTCATTTCGCAGCTTAGGGACTGTCTTATTTGAAACTATGCCTTGGGTATCTCTATAGTGTACGGCTACACTACCCAAGCATTCAGTGCACTACCGCTTTTCTGATCATCAAAAGTCAGCTGCGCAAGACCCTATCTTTTATTCTATCAGTAGCATATTTCGGGTCATGTTCAAATATCATTTTGAACACGTTATAGATAGAAATTCTGGTGACCAACTTCAGGGCTCGATCGCGTTACGCTATCACAAATAATTTGTTTACAAATAACATCTCGGTGTGACTTAAATAATTGTTTCAATTTATCTTCATTTTTATGAATGTGTTTTGATTAATAACTCGTCATTTAGTGTATATTAGTTAATACCACATTTTCTTGCTTCTAGTGAGTTCCAGACTTTGCCACCATTTTTTCAAATTTATTTCGTCAAAATGGTTTTATTACATAGAAAATTGATGTAAACCGACTGGTAAAATCAGAATTACAATTTGAATTATCTTCAAGGGGATTATCATGTGACATTCCTGTTGACTCTTTACGTAATCGGTCAGTAGCGTTATCAAACTTGACAGAGATAAAACTTTAACTTCCGTAGAATATGACTTTTGAAACAGGTTTGATAGCTGTACAAGAAGCTATGGATTATCTACCCACTTACATCATCTATTGGAGATCTTTCTGAGTGGTTCTAAACGGTTGACACCTTGTGAGCTCATGCGCATCGATACTGTTCTATTATGAAGCAAACTTACCAGAGGAAATGTCTGAGAAAAATGAACTTTTCCTTTTACTTCAAAATATTAATTCTGGGGTGGAATCAATTCACGAATACTGGAAACGTGCTACTATTGTAAGTTTTTCTAGACCTCAAGTGACACGTGCCCCACATAGGGACAGTAAACCTGAACTTTTTTCCTCAGACTCAGAAGATATCATTCTTTTTCCTGAGCCTACAACTTCTGTTCTTACAGTTTCTCCTAATATTTTCTGCGGCCAAACTTAATTTAACATTCTCTGGCGAGGATTCTCTTTTGAAATTTCTTACTCATGTTGAAGAACTCGCTACTGCTAGTAGATTCTTTCACCATTATCTATACTCAGCTTGTCCGGAATTTCTCAGAGACAAAGCTTTATTGTTATTGAGGGCTCTTAAAACCTACCTTCTTGGAAAGATTTCAATAAGTATTTCCTCCTGTCGATCACGACGAGCGCCTATTTGACGAAATTAGAGCATGAACAATGGGTTCTTCAGAATCAATAGGGTTTTATGTGGCTGTTGTGCAAAGTATACTCCAGCGCCTACTTACAACTCTTTCTGAACAACTTCAATTACAAATAGTTCGCCCAAATTTAACGCCCTTCTACTAAACATCACTAGTTTTAGTTGAAGTCACGTCCTTTTCACAACATTTGGGAAGAACAAACACAATACATATTCTATAGGTAACTTTAAACCTCCTACTTCTCGACGTACAGTTAAGTTATTAGAAACAAGTCTTGAAGGCAAAGATTCTTTGACTGGCTCTTCATCATCAAAGAATAAAACTTCGTCACTTTCGATTGCTGCCGCATCTACTGGTCCTTCACCTTTTTCTTCGGAATTACATTGTCGGAATTATCGCAAATTGGGACATGCTTCTCCCAAGTGTCCCAGTATCCCAAAATAGTCATTGCTGTGGGTGTAGCAAAACTGGATTTACTAAAAATACCGTCCTACTTGTAACCCTAATCAGGGAAACTAATGGTAGAACGTTCTGACCGAGTGGAAGATTCAACTCTATCCTTAATCTCGGATGCTCATATTTCAGGGGTGATGAGTGAGCCATTATCTTCTAGACTTTATCTTAACAAGTGTGCGTAACGAAGAAGTTCTTCCAGTTCTTCTCGATAGTAGATCTTCTCGTACGATCTTGGGTTCTCAGAGATGGAATATTTGACGTTTGTATCTCTCTTTACTCCCTTATTCTTCTTCTAATTGTTGCGCTTTATCAAATGGTATGAAATGCCAAATTCTAGGTTATCTCTCACTTCAGCTGACTGTGGAAGATAGAACGGTGGTGACCCATGTACTAATGGTACCCGAAGTGTCTCAATCACTCATTCTGGGCGTAGACTTCTGGCGTACCATAAATTTTGTACCCCATTTTCGCCATGGTCCACGGTCTTTGGGTTCTCCTCCAATTATTGAGATATCGTCTGCTGATCATTATACTCTTACACTGAACTTCCTTCTTTGGAACAGTCTTCGCTTCAAGATCTTCTTCATACTATATTTGCTTTAGCCTCTAATTCTCTTGGCTGTACTTCTCGAATAGAACACAAAATACTCAAGGACTCCGAACCTATAACACAACGATAATATCCACTGTCGCCAACTTTACAAGCGATTGTAAACAAATAGTTCGATGACTTGTTAACTTTAGTGGTAGTTGAATCATCAAACTGCCCGTGGTCAAGTCCTGTGGTCTTAGTTAAAACGAGGGATCAAGCTTACCGGTTCTGTATCGATTTCATAAATGTTACTCAGAAGGATGCTTATCCTCTTCTTTATATTTCGTCAATTCTGGATTGGTTTCGTAATGCTCGATTTCTCTCAAGTATTGATATTCGCTCTGCTTATTGGCAAATTCCTTTTTCTGAGTTGACTAAACCATTAACTACTTTCACCGTACCTCATCGCGGACTTCTTTAATTTATGTGTATGCCATCCGGATTACATAACTCTCCGGCTACTTTTCAACGTCTGATTGAGTTTTTGGAGGGAACCATTCTGTTTCATCAATATTGACGATATTGTGATCGGACTCTCACTTTCGAAAAGCACATGGAAGTCCTCTCAATGAGTTTTCAAGGTCTGCGGACTCCTGGTTTGACTCTCAGCCGGGACAAACGTCAGTTCTGTCGTCCAGAACTTAAGTATTTGGGATGTCGTGAACAAAGACGGGTTGTTAGTAGATCCAGACAATGTAGCTGATATTGTCTCTATACCGGTTTCTAAGTGTGTTACCAATATTCAACAAATACTAAGAATGACGAGCTGGTATAGACGTTTTATTCCAAATTTTGCTTCTCTTACTGCTCTGCTGAGTGCGCTTACTAGAAAAATACCTCTTTTGTGTGTTCTCTTGAATGCAAAGACGCTTTCGACTCATTAAAGTAATGTTTAATATCTGCTCCTATTCTCTTTTGTCCAGACTTCTCTTGTTTTTTCTTTATTCAAACGGTTGCGGTTTAGAATGGCTTTTAACATTTTCTCAACAGATTATTATTAATCCTCCTAAGTGTTCCTGAGTTCTTGAGCACGATAGGCCAAATTTAGCCTATTCAGGTCGCTACAATTATTTGAAAAAAAAATGAAACTTGATTGTCGTATGGATTATTTAAGTAGCACAGCACGATTACTACAGACAAGAAGATAGCAAATTGACTTCTTGTCATTTTGACAAGTGGGAATACCACTACAGAAGGAAATATCATAGCCTGCTCTAATGCAAAATAATCTGGTACAGAATATGTTTCCCACCTTTCTTTTAGTATTGCTCGAACTTTTACTTGGGATTTTAGTTAAACTGAAGAAATAATAGTGTCATTCGACGTACGAAAACTATACTAACTATACTAGCTATGTTCTAGTAATAACTAAAGGTAAACGTTATAGTTATACATCCATCTATTATGAACATAACTCATTAGCTTTAATTTCCCACCGTGAGCTCAGGTTTCGCCAAATTCCTAAATATAGGTTTTAGTAATTCCATTACTGCCTTTGGGGTGTGGAAATGCTCGACGTGCTGCAAAAAAATCACAATAAATAAGTAATTGTATTTTGAAATTCTGCAGCTTTAAATGCTGCCATCGGCGTATATTTTCAAATCAGAATTTTACACATTATAACGAAAATAATTGTGACTCATGTTTTTCATATTACACCATATGATGTATGTGATGACGTAGCGGTAAACACTCCTGGCGAGGATAATATATACCAATTTTCACGAGTCAGAGCCGTTGCGTCATAACTAACTTTGTTTCATTACCACCTTTAGAACCCGCCTATTGTGCACGAGAGGATGCAGATAGAACTGATTTAGGTTAGCAATTCTGTCCGGTGTTGTAAGCATTTCTGACATTAAATGTTTGACACATATTTTCTGATATTGATATTATTATTGTGATAAAATAAACATAACCCCTGAAGCTGAGATTTGACAGTTGTCAAGCTGTTATTTTTCACAATGTGACAACATCAGCGTGCTCTGACAGTATTAATATTAGCGATGCAACTGCTCTGACTCGTAAAAATTACTATACCACTGTTGCCATAATGCAAAACAAGGTAGGAAAATAAAACAGACTGAAAAACCATACGACGTAATAAAACCAAATTTCAAACTTTGATGACATTTCCTAAAAAATCATGGTTTTTGCACTCAAAGACCTTTTTCTCAGGAAAGGTTTGATAAATTTTGGTGATTTTTTTTCTATGTTTATAAATAAATAAACTAGTATTCTACCGTTCCGTTTTAAGAAAAAATAAGCAGTGGCGTAATTACATTCGCTGAAATTTGAAAAAAAAATAGCAAACATTGATAACTATTTATTATTATTAATCCTCCTAAGTGTTCCTGAGTGCTTTAGCACAAATTTGATTGTCATATGCGTTACTTAAGTAGCACAGCACGATTAGTACAGACAAGACGGTGTCAAATTGACTTCTTGTCATTTTGACAAGTGGGAATACCACTACAGAAAACAATATCATGGCCTGCTCTAATGTAAAATAAGCTGGAACAGAATATATTTCCTACGTTTATCCTTACTGTTACTCGAACTTTTACTTGGGATTTTAGTTAAACTGAAGAAATAATAGTTTCATTCGACGTACGAAAACAATGCTAGCCATGTTGTGGTAATAACTAAAGGTAAATGTTATACATCTAAACAGGTCTATTATAAACGTAACTCATTAGCTTTAATTTCCCACCTTGAGTTCAGGTTTCGCCAAATCCATATATATATATATATATATATATATATATATATATATATATATATATATATATATATACAGTGTGACCATTTAAGTCCGCACCATATGGGGTTTTGTTTAACTTTGACTTTAGCATAAATCTGATTATCGCATCCATTTTTGCTTCAAATAAAACCAAAAATGAACTATAGTAAGTTGGTTTTACAATCGATGCCACCTGTCAAAAATTACATTTTTAAGAAAAAAATGGAAAAAACGCATAAATTGCCCGAATTTCGAAAAAATATATTAGAAGAAGTTGTTCATTTTGTCATTTTAAACCTTTGTGTCAAATTTCAATGGCATACTATGATTTTTGATTTTTGGCAGTTTTTTGACTTTTACCAATTGTTTATAATCTTGATTTTATGTAACCCACGTAAAATTCCTTATCTAATGAAAACTCTCAGCATGTCTAATCTATTTGAGCGGAAAACAAAATGTTTTTTTTTATTTTTTCAAAAATGATATAATTTCATCCATCGTCAGAAGTCATGTTTGGTGCAAAGTTCGTTTAACTTTTGTTTTTAACTGAAATATATTATTACATAACTGCCATTACAGATTCTGATTAGAATGTAAAATGTGTTATTCATCATAATAAATCAAATTTATCCTTTTGAGAAATACGTTTAGTTGAAGTATTAAAAGAAAGAGATAAAACAGCAAATTGTTAAATTTATGTCTGTAATAAAAAACATTACGTTGTTAAAAATTTTAATTCAACGCTAAGAAAACTCTTGTTTTAACATACCCCACCAAATTTGAATTGAGTTTTCTATGTAACTAGAAAAGCAAAATATATTTTTTTGCTTCAAAACAAAAGTTAAACGAACTTTGCACCAAACATGACTCATGATGGTGCATACCTTTTATAATTAAAAAAAAATCTTGAAAACCATTTTGTTTTTAGCTTAAATAGACTTGGCATGTTGAGTTTTCATTAGATAAAGAATTTTACGTAGGTTACATCAAATCAAGATGAAAAATAATTGGTAAAATGTCAAAAAACTGCCAAACATTCAAAATCACACTAGGTCATTGAAATTCAGTACTTAACTCTAAAAGCACAAAATTAACAGCTTTTTATAATAATTTTTTCCGAAATTCGGCCAATTTATGCGATTTTTTCAACTTTTTTCTTAAAAATGTAATTTTTGGCAGATGACGTCGGTTAAAGAACCAACTTACTATACTTCATTTTTGGTTTTATTTGAAGCAAAAATAATCAAATCTATGCTAAAGCCGAGGTTAAAGAAAATTCCCATATGGTGCGGACTTAAATGGTCACATTGATATATATATATATATATATATATATATATATATATACATATATATACATATATATATATATACATATATATATATATATATATATATATATATACATATATATATATATATATATGGGTTTTAGTAATTCCATTACTGCCTTTGGGATGTGGAAGTTCTTCCAAAATGCTTTTTTGGTACTTACACCACGAGTCTTCCCCTTGGAGACACAGTCCATGGATTGGTTTTTCGAAGAAAGGTAAAAAAATTCTGCCCAAGCATCTTTTTTCATCTGATTGACATCTTTATTGGTGTTCCGTTTAATTGCTATTCCGTAAAACTTTAGTCGTCCTGTCCCTCCAAGAGGTTTTCTATCTGACAATTTTGTAGATCCATTTACTTTCTTTAGCTTTCATAGGCTGGAGCCCATCCTCTTTTCTATGTGGCTAATACATTCCAATTTTTTACTAGCAGTCCCTCTCCATACGGCTTAGTATTTGCAACTTCTATGAAACCCTTACTAACCCCATCCCCTAAACAGTATTCATACCTTACATTATTTGTTATTGAATTTTCAAAAATTTTCCTAGCTCCGGAAACATTCCTTAACTCTACTAGAACCTATATGGTTTCAGAGAAATTTTCGTCATGTTGGTTTTGAAGTTTGTTCTTGCATAAACAATACTTGCTCATAATACACACCTCTACAATTTTATTAGTGTCAAAGCTTGAAGTGGAAGCTATACCGTTTAGTGAGGAGAAATCGCGTTTCTGCTAAGAACTGTCTAATGCAATCGTGAAATTTACGCTGCCGTCGTTTATGCTAACCGCTTCTTCCAATGGATCTGACACTGATTATTTTCCCGCAGATTTAGTAGTCTTTTGTAATATATTTTTCTTTGGCCGAGTAATATAGTGGTGGTGGAAGGTTCGTAATACCGCAAAACATCTTTGCGCCTTCGTGCCCAATTTCTATGGCTCTAAAACCATAAATCAGTCCCAGATTTATTCCATGAATGGATGTTTGTGTACTCTATGCCTCAATCTAACTGTTACAAAACTTGCACACTCCAACACTTCTTACCATTTTACAAAAAAAGCACTTCAGTTCACAATATCCAGTGCAGATGTACTGTGAAGTTTGTCAAAATATATCTTATTGTTTCTGTTAAACTTAGATGAAGGACTAGAAGGGTCAGGTTGTATAGATTGAGATGCGGTAATTACATGTTCAGGAACATCGATTGTCACAGGTTTTGTTTTTCTTGATCCGTTTGGATTAGGATCGAACATATTTTTCTTTTCTTGAATATTCTCCTACTTCTAGCCATTTTATTTATGTAAACAAAATAAAAACAAGCTAAAAATTAAAACCAACAAAAAACAGTATCTGGTTCACAATATTTCAACTATTTTTGTTTTATAGTTGTACTAACAACCTTTATTTATTTATTTATTTACTTATTAGTGAAAAAAGTTAAAAAGAAATACAAATAAAATAACCTTATTTATGTCAAATATAACCTTCTCTACAGTTTTTCATAAAAGTTCCGTTGCACGTCATGAATTTATGTAAGTAGTTCCAACATTCTGGATTGTTTTTGAATCGTGTTGACGTACGAAATAGCTATATGGATAATTTGTTGGATCTAGCTAAATAAATATATGACACGCAACGGAACTTATATGATAACACTATTATCCCCTCCAGGAGTGTTTACCGCTACGTCATTAATTTATAAATTTAGCTATCCAATTCGTTTATACTGCCTTCTCATATAAAACAGTGAATTAAATAAGGATCGTAAACATTCGTAAGTGCACTTGATGAAATCGATATACGCTAATGAATAAGGAAAACTAGTAGAAAGAGTAAACCGATAAACTCGTAACCGATTTGTTTCATATGCGTATCAATTTAATGCTCTTTGACTAATACTTCATAACCTCCATTTATAGGATATTATTTTTTCAACCGTTATCATTACGATAATCAACTTTCTCTAATTTTTACAAAAAAATCACAATAAATAAGTAATTATATTTTGGAATTCTGCAGCTTTAAATACTGCCATCGGGGTATATTTTCTAATAAGAATTTTACACATTATAACGACAATAATTGTGACTCATGTTTTTCATATTACACCATATGATGTATGTGATGACGTAGCGATAAACACTCCTGGAGAGTATAATATACACCAATTTTCACGAGTCATAGGCGTGAGGATGCAGATAGAACTGATTTAGGTTAGCAATTCTGTCCGGTGTTGTCAAGCATTTCTGACATTAAATATTTGACACATATTTTCTGATATTGATATTATTATTGTGATAAAATAAACATAACCCCTGAAGCTGAGATTTGACAGTTGACAAACTGTTATTTTCCACAATGTGACATCAGCGTGCTCTGACAGTATTAATATTAGTGATGCAACTGCTCTGACTATACTTACTATACCACTGTTGCCATAATGCAAAACAAGGTATGAAAATAAAACAGACTGAGAAACCATACGACGTAATAAAACCAAATTTCAAACTTTGATGACGTTTCCTAAAAAATCATGTTTTTTGCACTCAAAGACCTTTTTCTCAGGAATGGTTTGATAAATTTTGGTAATTTTTTTTCTATGTTTATAAATAAATAAACTATTATTCTACCGTTCCGTTTTAAGAAAAATTAAGCAGTGGCGTAATTACATTCGCTGAAATTTGAAAAAAAAATAGCAAACATTGATAACTTCATAAATAATTAAAAAAAAATGTTTATTCTTGAACGGTTCAATTGCAGTTGATCTATCACAAAACCAATAAAAAAACGAGCAAAAAATATTGAGTTGGAGCTGAGAAAAAGGTCGATGAACGTAGGTGATTTTCAATGGGATTTGGGGGCGACCAGCCGCCCCCTTAATGTGATGCTGATTATTAATTTAATGTTATATTGAAACCTTTGCAAGGTTTGATATTTTAGAATATCGTTTTATATTCATAATATATAAACGAAAACATGAAACTCACACTATCGATTTCAATCCTAATGTTTTTTAGATTTATCTTCGAATTTAAGATAATAGTGATCCGAAATAAATTACTAATATTATTCAAAGCATTATAGTAACCTTTCCATAATTAATGTAAACGTAGATATATAAAGAATGGGAGAAATCGGAATACACATGAATTGATGCAAACCTTTCATGAGTTGTGTTTTTTGGGACACGAAATAGATTGATCACTTCCCAGCTTTTTTTTTTAAACAAAAAGTTGTCTAGACAGGAGTTTTTCTTGTCTTCCTTTAGTACAATTAGGACTCCCAATATTTTAAAATAAATATTATAATTGCTTCGTAATTCATAAATCCAAGCTTTTAACCTAATTTGCTTTAAAACTGGAGCATATTTTAGTTTTACGATGACTACACGTGATTCTTTTACAGTTCATTTCTTTTCTACTAAATTTAGAAACATCGTCCATATTTCTTGTTCGACAACTTCCGATAGATAAGAAAAAAAGGCGTCATGGTTTTTGTAGGTAATCCGTGAAAACAGCAGAAAATTTTAAGTTGTGGTTCAATTATAAATTGAGTTATTACAAGAAATGGCTCCAAGCATTTTAACTTTTATGGATTATCAATTTCTAGGTCGTTAGTCAGTTTGATAATTAACGTGAGATCAACTACTGAAATAGAATACAATAAAACCGGAAGTTATGATCAGTTAATTTCACAGCACTGGCATTCGCTGGACAGACTAATTTATTGTTCTCTATACTAATTAAGCGGCACTTTGCACATTTTGCATTTAGTTCCAATTTTACAGCATGTGCTTAAATAGACATGTATTGAGTTAATAAAATGCACTTTTTTTCATTACAAAGATTAATTTATTTTTAGTTTATCTAACAGATCAACAACGTATAATAACAGAAAAATTTCAAATACTTAGAATATGGTCAATTCACTGTCCTTCAAAACTTCCACAAGGAAAGGATAAAGTTTAATAAAACCAGTAATATCTATAGGTTTATACACAAAAAAATATTAAAATTTGAAATGTTATCTTACATAGATTGTATACGAAATACGAGCGTAAATGAACATTAAAATTAGTACAGATTCAAATGGTTTAGTGGTGTGTGTTTATGATTACAAATGAGCAAATTAATTATTCATTATTTAGTTATGATTTATTTTCTATAAAGTCAGAAAATAGATATTTTGTAAATATTGCTATTACATTGAGTATGAAAGATGGATTAATAAAATATGTGGAGTAATAGTAAACAAACAATCCATTATAAACCATTGTTTGCTTTTCTGGCTTATTGTTTTGAAAAATAAATAAAATAGTATTTAAGTTAAATAAAACAAATATTTACATACTCTGAATTATAAGTAAATCCTATAATTTATGAACAACTAATTTAATTATACAAAATCCTGAATGTATAAATTACAACAGTACATTACACAAACGATTAGACATGTAAAAATTTACTCAACCAACCTATGCTTGTTTTCTTATAAATTAATTATTTACAAAGAGTTGTAAGTTTTTAATTAATTTCCTTTGTGAGCTTCACCGTTGCGAGCAAACGTTTTAAAAACACTGAAAGCACAGGTTTACGTTGTTTTTTTTTTCTTTTTTTAATGTAAAAATATAACGTATTTTATAATCAACTTGAAGCTAATTCATATACATTTCGTACAACTGCGTACCTTCATTTAAGTTTTTCAGTTGTTAATTAGTAATAATGCAAGGGGGATGTAGAGAAAATGGAGCATAATCCTTACAATGTTTTAAAAGGCTGTCCAAATTGCACTAAAAATGTTTTGAAAAGCTGAAATAACTTATACGACGCAATGAATAGTGTTTTTTTATAATAAAAATATAAACATGGTACCTGTAGTTTCAGGGTAAATCTTATTTTGTTACTAATTATTATTTGTAATACCTTTTCTATTCTGTTATTCAAAATCGTTAAAAAAAAATATGTGACACATTTACTTACGTTCATTGGCATGTTAATGTAATGCTCAAAATACAGTTGGATCATGTCCCTTACAGCTGAGTAATTAATTCTTATTTGAAACAGTCCATAATAATTACATAAATTTTAGAAATAATTATTTAAAATAAACCAAGGAAAAGAATGTTGTTAGTATTTTAGATCAAATGCGAGACATTATAATTGGTAAAACGCAAAATACATAAATATGAATGTATAACTACTAATCACAATTACCACACTACATATGGTTACAACTTAGTATACAAAAACAACACATTGGACCTGTTCAAAGAAAATCACTACTATATTGGTTCTATACTGGACAATAAATTAACACAAGATGTAAAGAAGTTGCAGTATAAACTGTATGTAAAAATGGTCAAATAGTTTTTAATTAAGAATGCGTTTTATTCCCTATAACTTTTGAATGGAAGGGTATAATTATTTCAAATGTTGGTCGATTATATTGGAGCAAATTTGCGATTTTTTGATAAATAATCCTATATGGCCCACGTCCGGTTTCGTCGTAAATGATGTAGGAACTGAAAATTTAAATGGGACATCTTGTATATTTTGCATTTTTTGACTCTACGGCTTCAGATACGTACAACGCAATTGTCAATTTTCAATTCTGACGCCAATTTCATTTTTTTAATTGATTTTTTTGTTCATCCAAGGTGGTCATGACTTCCTTCAAATTACTTATAACTTAACCAAATTTATGTAAAAGATTCATTTTGCCAATGATCTAATTTTATTCATTTAATTTAAGACTAAAACCATAAAATGCTTAATTTTCAACCAAAACTGTGTTATTTAAAAAAAAGTTAATGGGCCACCCCGTATGTAAAATAGCGCATGTAAATTCGAATCTAAATGGTGTACATACCATACACTTGTTTTCTTAAATAAAGTAAAATAATGCACTATTTTTTAATTTGCATAAACACAAAATGATCCTGAAGCCGGTCCTGTTAAAATGTCAAAGAAAAACAATTGGTAAATAACTTTAATAATAAAACTGACCAATCTCTATAGAGTGTAGATAAATGCCTACCCTCCCAATAAAATGTTTATACAGATTTTTCAAGTTTTTTGTAGTTATTGAACCAAATTTATGTAAAAGGAGTTTGAACATTTTAGTAATAATTTATTTTTATCAATTTTTATACGTTAAAATCTGTAAATGCACTAACTTTGTATTTTTTTCTTCAAAATCTTTCATTTCTACTTGGGTAACACATTTTTTTCTGTTGGTTTAATAGGAATTTTTTCGGGGAAAATTAATCACGTATGCTTTGACTTTAATGGACTGTAATGAACAATAAAAAAATAATAATTGTGTTTGACAGCTGCATATTTTTTATTTTGCAGTCTATTAATTAACAAATATTTACCACAAAAATGGCAAATATATATCACTACTCCCAAAATGAGAAGGTTGGTATGATGTTGGTATACGGGGAATGTCGAAAAAAACGCTGTTCAAGCTATATTTTGTATGTGGAACGCTTTCCCGAAAGGAGAAATCCAAACAGGCGATTTTTCAAAGATAGGACAACAACTGCGAAAAACTCGTCATCCTAAGGTCGATGAACAATTTATTATAAATGAAAACATAGAAATACCCGTTTTGGCTTTGATTCAAGTGGATCCTACAATATCTGCTACAGAATTGGCACTTAACGCTGAAATTAGCCACCAATCTGTGTGAATGGGTGTTGGAAAATTATAGCAGCGATAGGCATTTTCACAAAAAATTTATTTGCTGATTTACTAATAACGGCATGTTAATAGAAATAACTGTAGATATAGGGCCAAACAAAACCAGCATTTGATTAAAGAAGGACTTTTTCAAGAATATTTGCGCAGGAATAAAAAGTAACAGGATTGTTGGTCTAATTTTTTTCGATAAACCGTTAAATGCAGAAAGATATTTGCATCTCCTTACGAATGAAATTGAAGATTCCATAGACGAGTTTTAAACGAAAGGATTAACATGTATTATTAACAAGATGGAGCTGGACCACACAATGCACGATTTGTGTCACAGATTTGGAAATAAGTGGATATGGACCTATAAGCTGGCCTGCCAGATCACTGGATCTTACAATATTAGATTTTTTCGTGTGGGCATACGCTAAAGATTTCGTATATGCTACCCCAGTTACAACACGAAAGATCTAGAAGACCGCGTAAGAAGAGCTTTCGACAGTATTACACAAGAAATGCTGGAAAATGTGAATGAAAATTTTATAAGAAAACTTCAACTCTATCTACACTGAACGGTGGGTATTTTGAACAGCTAATTGAACAGTTAATTGAGTTCAATTATTAGGCATTATTATTGAATAAGAGTATTATAAATATGTATTTTGAAGGTATTTGCTAATTTGTTGTTGTTTTTGTTATAGAGTTTTGTCAGTTTTGTTATTAAAGTTATTTACCAACTGTTTTTCTTTCATATTTCGACAGGAGCGGCTTCAGGAGAATTTTGTGTATATGGAAATGAAATTAAATTATTTTACTTCATTTAAGAAAACAAGTGAAGTTATGTACACCATTTAATTGGAATTTAAATGAGCTATTTTAAACACGGGGTGGCCCATTAACTTTTTTATAAATAAAACATGATTTTGGTTAAAAAACTGCATTTTATGATTTTAGTCTTAAATTAAATGAATAAAATTAAATCATTGGCAAAATGAATACTTTTTACATAATGTTGGTTATAAGGAATTTGAAGCACGTGATGACCACCTTGGATGAACAAAAAAATCAATTAAGAAAATTAAAATGGCGTCCAAATTGAAATTTGACAATTGCATTATACGTATTTGAAGCCGCAGAGTCCAAAAATGCAAAAATATACAGGATGTCCCATTTAAATTTCTAATTTCTATATCATTTACGGCGAAACCGGCTTGATTTTTTATCAAAAAATCGCAAATTTGCTTTAATGCAATCGACCAACGTTTGTAACAATTATACCCATCTATTCAAATGTTATAGGGGTGGCAACCAACCCGTTTACACCCGGTATATACGATGCACTCAAAATTTGGAAAAATGAAAACAGATCAATCAAAATGGGGAAGCTCAGTAACCCAACATGTCCTTAACGATTGTACGTCGTTTTCATTTGTAGGTCATGTGTTGAGTAAAACCGAAAAATTACATACCAATCCCAACATTCATACATAAATAATGAATTACTTTTGACCATTTTTACCACGTGAATTTTTACACGTATTCACCAAATCAAATTGGTGTTTAAAGTCGGTTCCTCCGGACAATCGACCGAAAACAATTAACCCAAAACAGTTGCCCGAACGGACAATTGACCGAAAAAAAATTTACCGAACACACAAATGACCGAATCATACCTATATATCATGCAATGTAAAAATTAATTATTTTTCAGAATAATTTTGAAGACAGATACAATGACGAGAATTCCAATTTTTTGCACATTAACCCTCATTAATATATAGTGAGGGTTAATGATTAGTCATTAGTTTGAAGTGTTATGACAGGACTTATTTCAAAAAATAAATAATAGCATGTTAATGATGAGTACTTAAAGAACGATGAATGTGTCTCTTATTCCTTATTCTTTTAAAATCCGTGATTAAGCTGATAATTAGCTTGATACCTAACAGTTAACGAGCTACTGAGAAAGTTGGGAATATAAGCTGCATTATTCTAAAAATCGCTGTTATTTTCTCTTACGTTGAATAGTGAAAATGGCTCTGCAATACATCCAAAGCGAGAAGGGCAAACGAAAACTAAAGATTGATGGCTACCTGTTTGTGAAAGACAAAACCGTTGGTTATAAAAGTTTTTGGGTGTGTCAGCAATATAAGAAGGCAAAAGTAGTGCACGTGCTATCAGTGCCGAAGTTATTGTGAAATAACTTTAATAACCTTTAATATATGTGCTGCTTCCAAGCAAGTCACAAATGCCGTATAACCGATTTCAGAGTGAACTGAAAGTACTGCAACCTCACCTGGTGCCCGAAACAATTGTCGTTGATTTTGAAATGGGAATGATTAATTCTCTAAATGAACAATTCCCTAATACGACAGTTCAAGGGTGACACTGATCCTGAGTTTCTCCTCAGCGATACTTATCCGCTTTAGCATTTGTTAGTAGCGCAGTTCATTTATTTAACTTACTGATTACGAGATGTTTCCTGAAAAGGCGCTAGATATCATTGATTACTTTGAAAATACATGGATAGGAGAAATAACAGACATTATGAATATATATTTATATATATATATATATATATATATATATATATATATATATAAGAAGTTAATAACGGCTGTATAAGTTTAACGTAATTTTTAGTATAAGATGCAGTATTAAATTGACAACTATTTATACATAATTTAAAAATTTAAATATTTTATTCTTTTGTCAATCTATTATAATTAAATACATAGCAAATGATATAATTTATTTAGTATGTTGATTATCATTTTAGTTTTGACTGATTATAATATTCTGAAAGCTTCAAATTGATTATAAATATTGTCAATTTAATTTATGCATTGTATATAAATATATATATATATATATATATATATATATATATATATATATATATATATATATATATATGTATGTATAAACTTGTGTTCAGTTTTCTATTGTCAGATTCAGATTTGAAGGTAGGAGGGTTTTGGTCCAAATGCTTGTAACAGGAAGTAAAACAAGAAAAAAAAACTGGGTTGTAGGTTTGAGATTAATTGTAACATATTGCACATGAATGAGGGTCGTTGTTATCCACCATTCGTATTAGTTCCCTGCCATATATTATGTAAGCAGTTTTTTTCAATCGAGACCTTTTTTAACAAGTCAAGAATGTGCACTTCGAATGCTTCTGCAACTTCTGCCATTTCAGAACCAATAAGAGTGGTTTTAGTTATTTTGTCGGCATTATTAGCTCTTTTAGACTTTTAACATCTGGTTAAAGCACATTTGGTTTCTTTTTACTAGATCTTCATTAATACTCATCTAAAACAAATGGGAAGGGTGAATTTGCGAGATATTTGTAATATATACAGAATTGGCTGATGTGAGTGGTTAGCTTTGTACCTCCATAACGACTTCTGCGTCTAGGATCAGTTTGAACTGAATTCGCCGACTTCTACCTGGCGAATAACCTTGAGGAGGAATTAATAAAATCAGCGCAATGTTATGATGTTCATGCTTACTTACTCCTGCTTCATATCCAGAAATCAGCGAAATTTTTAAAAAAGGTTGTAACTCCGTAAATTTTGTTCGCCAGCTTTCCACTTAGCAGGTGAGGTAGAGTGGGAACCAATAAAAATATCACTGTGTTTAGCGCTCTATTTCAAATCAGTGGACATACGAAAAATATGATTCACACCATGTCACTAAATAATTGTCTTAACCATATACAGGGTGTTTTGGGAAGAATACGCGTAACTTCAGGAAATGAAGATCTAATCACCTTAACACGGAACTTTCATATAAACGTAACTGCTTCGTTTTCGAGATACAGGGTGTCAAAGTTAACCTCCTAAGCAGTTGGTAATAAATACCTAAAAATGCAAATATCTTAGAAACTATTAGTTATCGTTTTAGAAAAAGTATACCTTTTTATCTGAAAAACATCAAGTGTTCGTATTTTAATAAAAAAAATGCAATTTACTCCATTGGCGTAAAAATTAGGATTAAAAGATTGCACTACCCCTTGCGTTCTAAGTCATTGTACATGGTAAAAACGTATCAATAAGCTAAAACTAATGTACTTTATATCTCTATTTATTATACCAAGAATGAGAAAAATGCATTTTTTCCATTTGGTGATATTTAAAAAATCACCCTTGTTTTGTAACTATGATATGCTTATTATTAACTTCGTGTCAAAGGCTAGTATCACTCAAACCACCTTATCGCATGCAGTTATCTTACCAGCAGCAACAACATAACAGTAATTATCTACCAACTACAGCGAGAATTCACGTGAGGAAAATTTGTCACGGGCGACGTTTTATCTTAGGATGAATAGCAGAGTAAAAATGTTCTTTAGTATGCAATACAACAGACAACAACAGTTGATAAAGTCTTAAAATTATCATAAAACAAAACTTTTAATAACAATGTTCATTAAAAAATTAACAAGAACATAACATAGCACAAAAAATGCACATAAAATAACCAGGTGGCAAACAAAAATGGTTACAGTTGTTCAAAATGAGATAGATCCACACTGTAAAAATCGTAAGAGCAGTTTTGGTTGCCTAGCAAGTATTACCACAATAAACTGCGAAAATGTGTCTTATTTGACGTTACATGTCATTTGTATTTGATTGTAAATGTAATTTATTATCTGCTTTGGAACAATTATGCAGCAGCAGCAGTGTACCAAAAAACGTTTTCTAAACCATCGTGCTCCTATTGGCAAAACGATAACCCGGACTTCACTGCTTTCGAGAAACAGGAAGTTTTCTTACACATTGAAGAGATCGAGCGTCTCCACGACATGCGTTTGCAGAAGAGGTGCTGAGAGAAGTTGAAATCGATAGCCATACGAGCATTAGACGAATAAAAGCAGCCACTGGTATAAGCCGGACCACGATTTCGATCATTCTTCTCGAAAATGGAATACATCCGTATCACCTTCAACCTTTTCAGCACCTTCTTCCCGTCGGTTTGGCTCCAAGAGTTCGGTTTTGTGATTGGATGATCACACATGATGATAACATTCCTGTTACACTCTTTTATGATGAGGCAGCTTTTTCTCGGAATGTAGTTGAGCAATAGTCACAATGAGCACGTTTGGTCAGATGAAAATCCTCATTAAATTACTATTACCATTTTAAATGGGCACTTAAGCTCCGAAATGTTCAAACAATTCTTGGAGAAAGATTTATCAGCATTGCTTAAAGATCTTCCCTTAATTGTATGTCAAAGCATATGGTATTTGCAAGATGGATCTCCTGCACACTACAGGCGTGTTGTAACGGAGTTTTTACACAGAAGATTTTCCCTCCGATGGATTTGTAGAAACGGACCTGTACACTGGCTCCGAAATCACCAGATCTCACACCTTTACACTTTTATCTGTTGGGCCACGTTAATTCATTAGTGTACGGGCGGAGTAAACCATCTTCAAGAATAGAATTGATTGAACGAATTTTTTATGCATTTACCAACATTCGTGATAATTTCGCAAATATCGAATGGAAAATAGAGCTGCGAAGGCGTGTGGCATTATGTGTGGAGGTTGGTGGATCGGATTTTGAACAACTGTAACCATTTTTGTTTGTCACCTCGTTATTTTACGTGTATCTTTGTGTTCTTGTTAATTTGTTAATGAAAATTGTTATTAAAAGTTTTGTTTTATGATAATTTTACGACTTAAGCAGCTGTTAAGAGTATTCTTTCTACTTACTTTTACATTTTTCTTCAACCACTTAGATTAAATTTAAATTCCAAATACGTTATAAAAGATTTACTTGAATGGTTATGCATGTAAGTTTAAGAGCTAAATGCAGCGCTGTTACGATTTATTTAAGATTTAAAATATTTATGTTGATAACATCATGTAAATAAAACGTTAAGTTTGCATTGTTTAGTTCGAAACTGTGGTAATATGAGTTTACCATTGTGATCATTCACTATTTCATTAAAGTTGGAAAAGGCTCACATTGTCCAGCTTAGAGGTTAATTGATTTAAGACTGATTAAGAATTTGAGCTATATGTGAATTAATTGTAACGTTGATATCCTAACATAATTGGCAGTTAGGAGACAAATTCAAAAAGGTTTATTACCCTTTATAAATTTATTGCTCAGAACATTATATGAACCGACAGCTTGAGTAATGTTATAATATTATTATATCAGAGGATTTTAGAAACAAATTAAGAGGTTAATTTTGTTTACAGTTAGCATATTATTAATAAATTCAATCTGCATATTAAAATTAAATATTAATAACCTTTAGCAGAGTTCACTATTAAATTTATATTTAGGCTGGTTTGCATAAAGTGATATTGGAAAACTCGACTCATAATTTAAGTTAAAGGGCATCTAACCTGAAGTAAACAGAGTTTAATTTCTATTATTAACATTCATATATGCTTGTATGAGTAACTGATATTGGAAATAAGTTTTGAGCTTACTAAAATCCTAATCCTAATTCAGATTTATTAAATTTTTTTTGTTTGTCAAAATTTCAACCATTCCCATTGAATGTAGATTAAAATTGCAGTATAATCATACATAAAAGAGCTAACTTGAGTAAATAATACATTTTTTTAACTTATTCAATACATTATAAATTTGTCGCAAACTGAAGGCACTATTTAAGTCTTAACTTTTTCTTTTTCGAAGATTAAGAAGGTAACATTACAAAACGGCACTGAATGTGAGTCATTATAATTTATCTTCCAAGTTGTCGGAATAGATAGCTCTTTCATTACACTATTCACCTAAGTAAAACTTGTAGATCTAACAACCAATGAAACCGTTTACTTTCTACGCGTAGCTATTGTATGTACTGCAGTACACAGTAATTAAAACGGGTATAAACTAATTTAAATTAACTTAGAATATAGGCAGGTATTTTTTTACAAAAATAATGCGGTTAAACAAATAAATGGAAATGTGCGATGTGGCTACCGTTCACTTTAAGCTTGCCCATAGTTGCTCTGGTGTTTTAGTTCGCATCTACACTCACAATACTTAAAAGTAAAAAGTTTTCAATTTAATATAAATGTAGGAATTCGTTTAAAAGTTCTTTTTTGTGTTACGATTTAAAATGCGCAGTATTATAAAATGTAGTAAGTACCTAAACTAATTTTAAAGGTGAAATGAAAAATAATTAATTTTAAGAAACCCAGCTATCATGTTCACACTAACTGACAAAATATTATGATAAAATGATCTTCTAGTGTCAAGAAAATAATAATTAATGAACAAAATTTTAACCTACTTTTAACACAATAAATAATTTTTTAAACACGTAATCAATAAAAAAACTGCATTGTGCGTGTGAGAATTTAAACTTACAGGGAAACATACATTTAAAAAAAAAATTAAAATGATATGACAAACGCTGTAAAAGAAAAAATTTACCCAACTTTCCGTATCACTCAATTACCTTTACTATAAATAGACTAGCCAATCGAAATTGGAAACTAAGCTGCCGTAACGTACTTACTGATGTATAGGTTTGTGATATAAATACTATCTTATTTAGGGAATAAGAAAATAGAATTATATATAATGTCAAATAATCCTTATCTAATGATTAAATTTAATGAAAATGCAAAATACAAAAAGGTAAACATTTTAAATGAGTGTGTACGAAAACCTTTCGAAATTCTTTGTTACAAGTTGTGTTTAACCTACTAAAATATTGATTTAATGTCGCCAAGTCAAAATACATTTTGTTGTTCTCGCATGGTCAATACAATCTTTTTGCATATTTTAGTATTTGTCAAGTGTTTTCATTTTATACAACTACATATTAAGCTTTTACTTTCAATGTGGTAGTAATGAAAAAAAACTGTACAAATTATAGATGATTATTAGTATTAGCCTTTGGGGTGTTTATAATCGTAATCGTAAAAAAATACACTACTAAAATGCAATGATGTATCTGAACAATGCTTGAAATTTTTGTCTTTTTGTTAGTACAAATGAAAAAGTATATTTTTTTAACCATTCGTTGCTTTTCGGTTTAAATTATACATTGTACCAACAAATTTAAATTCTGAATTTAAAACAAACATCACATACTGAATATAAACAAAGTGAAGTTTCCCTTGATCCTTTAAACCTAACGTGGTTCGATATCAATGCAAACATTAAAAAGGGTTAATTTATTCTACACATAATCTTCTTTAGCCAAAATCTCAAACTCAACGTAAACGTTTCAACTAGCCTAACTTTTACATAGAATAAAGTCAAAGTTCTTTGAAAATGTTGTTAAGCATTTCATTAAAGTTATTTCTTAATTCTGTTGCAAACCAACTTTGCCATGTATACTAAATTTAATACACAAATGTGATGTAAGGCTTAATGATATTCTGCATTGGACGGATGAGAAATGTAATGAGCATTTTAATAATTTCAGAAATGATTGTTTAAAATTGAGAAAAAAGTAGTTTATCTACAAATCTACCCAAGCAACTAAGGTATAACAATTCTACATGTTATTTTATCCTATTTAATCTTCGTAATTACTGTTTAAAATTAGCACAAATGTCTAACATAAGCGTAGATGAATGAAAATAAATAGTTTGAGATTTAGTGCTCACGTTTCAGTCCCCAACATAGAACTTGAACGTTATTGTTAAACATTCAATCTGCACGAAGTGCAACTTATGATACAGATTTCCCAGCAATAATTACTTTACTGGCTATTCATAATATTATTTCAATAAAGGTTAAAGCAATATTTGGTTTAATGTAGCGGTTTCAATAATGAAAATCGTGGATTCATTTAATATGTAGATTTGTTCAGACACGTTGAGAGAGAAGCCTTTAATACATTTTAACCTTTTTTTATTACTTTCTCAGCTGTCACTGAAAGAGATTACATTTTAATTTGTACATTTACACGCTTTTACAGTTTAATAATAATCTAACTTAATGCATTCTATTTATTTTCTAAATGTATTGACACATTAACTTGTATTAACTTAGCTTTTAAATGTGTTATTTTTTAAATGTAGTAATGCTTGAAATTCTTTTACGCTCCAACTTAATCGCATTGCACATTAGGGAATAAATAAAAATGTAAATTATTATAAGATTTGTTATGAACGAATAAGTTCAAAAGTAAATATGTAATTAAAATTATTATTAATTTATTAAATACATAAACAAAAAGTTTACCTCGAGTAGGATTTGAACCTACGACATGTACTTTCCTAGACCAACTCTAACCAACTGAGCTATTGAGATACAAGCCCCAATCATATTTAATAAAATTAATAATAATTTTTAATTACATATTTACTTTTGAACTTATAATAATTACATTACTCAAGTTGCTTTGGTATGTGTGAATGCTTGCCATATTGCAGACTCACATTCCATTAACATAAGTAATTTAACTGTAATCTCATTATATTTAGAATTTATATCAGTTCTACATACATAAACACAAAATTTAGATCGATTGGGGCTTGTATCTGGATAGCTCAATTGCTTAGAGAGGTACTCTAGCAAAGCACATGTCGTAGGTTCAATTTCAACTCGAGGTAAACTTTTTATCTATGTATTTAATAAAATTAATAATTTTTAATTAAATAAAAATGTGTCTCAGCGAAATAATTTAGGAGTTATAACAATCAATATAGTTACCAAAATACTATAAATTGGTAATGTTTTTGCAATTAATTTGGTTTGTGAACATTTAGTTTCAACATTTATTACTCTTCCTTATATAGCGATGTTCTTAAATTTTATATCTTTTGTCTGCTTTAAATCGAAATAAAATGTATGTGCTGTCCAGCTTTCATTATTTAAAGGGTTTTAAACTTAATACCTGACGTTTGAGTGATGTATGGTTAGCTGTATCATGAATAATTCGGAAGTTTTTCCATAATAAAGAATCATTTTATTGTATAATGTGTATGTTTTCTCACAATTCTTGAATAAAGTCGAACGAACAATTGAAAATTTACGAGCTCGGGTAGAGTTCTTTACCTTGTTCTGTTATACGGATACAAACTAGTGGTCACAAATGAAAATGAAGCATTTTAGAGTGATAGGAACCATTTATATGTGCTTAAAGAAATTGAATATACATTGATCCGTGACTATTTGCCACAATGATTAATAGAGTTGGTAAACATGTTCAGTAAGTGTGACGTTGGTTTAATATTAGAAATTTATCGAGTACGTTCTGACACGTGACGCAAAATTTCTAGCTAAATTAAGAGCTTGCTAATGTTGCAAGAAGTAAAATAAAGATACGTTTTCATGTGACACTTCACGGACCTGTATGAAAGAAAAGTTTCCGTTTCGAAAATGACCCTGTCTTTCCTAGGAACTCTAAGGGAGCAATTTAAAGAATAGATAATTAAGATACTTACCTTTTGGCTTATAATCGTACCTTTTTATTTATATTTTTTAAAAAATTATAACATTTCGATAAAAAATGCAGATATCGTCATCAGTAAAAGTAACGCCTTTAAAAAATTAAGTTTTCCAAAACATTATCATTTACTGACGATCATAACTATACTTTTTATCAAAGGATTTGTGAAATATATAAAAAAAAATTACTTGATTACAAGCCAAGTATCCCAATTATGAATAATAATCGTGAAAGGTTGCATCCCAAAACTTTATTACAAGTGTGTTAATTCTATTTTTGAATTAAATATCTAAAATAATATTAGCACTTTTTAAAAACTTTTATCTATAACATATATTGTGTGTTACCTAAAAATGTTAAAATTAAAGGGACTGCTGAAATTGGTCAAATCTTGAAATTTTTAAAAAATTTTTTAATTTTTTTGTATTCTTTACTCTTTTATGAACACAAAAACACACTGCAATGATTTTTCATATCTTCTTGTGTATAAAATACTTATTTTCGCTTCACCATACATTATGGCGATATATTGATTTTCCGCATTTTTTGTGTTTATCACTTTTATAGTATAAAACTTCGTGTTATACATTTTGACAGGAAATTATTAAAAAACCTGTTTTGTAGTCAACTGGTTGCTGTTGTTTTGTTTTCTCTCAATCAGTTTGTAGGTTATGTTTAGGAAGTGAACGTTTATTGTGAAAGTGTGACAGCAGTTTTTAGTGAAATGTGAGGATTGAAGAAATCGAAATTGTCTTTATCGATAGTGAATACAAATAATAGATGTGCACAGCCTACACAGTCAACTCGAAGTATAGGTGTAAAAGAGATAGGCTTAGACCTAGGTCTAAGTTTAAATGATTCCAATGTGAGTCTCTATAAATCAGATGTTGATGATGTTTATGCTACTGAACGAATAAAAGGTTCGCGCTCTACAAAACTTACGATGAACCAATCGATAACAATACCCTTACGTATATGTTGCCATGTCCTGAGTGTCTAACTAAAAGTATGAAGTTGAATCAATCTACATCACTTAGATACGCCAACTATTCACGATGTATTTGTTCTCACTGTAATTTCTCTACCTGATTTGAGACTCCAGACGATTACCAAACCGCGATGGTATACCGTACCCTTTTGGTATAAACCTCAGGATGGTTTACAAATTTTCAGCTATGGGCAAAAGCAATGCAATAGAGCACTAAATACACTTAGTATGCATATTAGTATGAATAAAAATGCATACAGTAGCATACAATCGCTTCAGGAAATCTCTATGTTCTTCGATAGCCACTGATGTCCAGAAGGTTCTCAGAGAAGCTAGTGTTGAAGTAATAAAATCATATATGCAACTAGTTCATGATAACAAACCCTTAGATATAAGTGTTAGTTATGAAGGCAGCTGGCACAAAAGAGGTTTTACCTCCAAGTATAGTACGGTTTATTGTATTGAAATAACAACGGGATTAGTTAGCGACTACCAGGTTTTGTGAAAATATTACCGATCATGTGAAACTATGAAGCAAAAGCTAAAAGATAATCCTGAAGCACTTGAGGCTTGGCGTGAATCACACAAAGAAGAATGCAATTGTAACTTCGATGTATCATCTGCTATTGTGGATGTTCCAGCAGCTGAGGAGGTTTGGTCCCGATCTGAAAATTTGGGCTTCCAGTACACCACACTAGCTTCTGATGGTGATTCTAAAACATTTAGTCACATCAACTCATTGAAACTGTATGGAGGCCAAGAAATTGAGAAAGTGGAATATATAAACCATGTTGCCAAACTGTCTGGAACTGCCCTAAAAAAGGCTGTGAAAGGTAGTTCGAAGAAAAGCAATACGTTAGGCGGCAAAAGTTTGGTAGCCTAAAGGAAATCACTATCAACAAACTTACTGCTTACTACCGTAACGCTATACGAAATAATATTGGAAGCGTGGAAAATATGAAAATGGCCATTTTCGCCACTCTTGATAGTTACCAGTCAACTGACACCAACCCGATGCACGACAAATGCCCAAAAGGATAAACTTCCTGGTACTTTTATCAAAGACCTTTGGCAAAAGAAATAGTTCCTGAACATCATGTGGAAGCTATAAAAACTTCTCTTAGGAAAGGCGTAGTTGAACAGATTCAAAATATATATGACATGTTGTCTGCTAATACTTTGTCGGCAAGATGTATAGATGGAAAAACTGAAAATGCCAAAAAGGCGCTACATGGGTTGCTGTGGACAAAATACTCTAAAACAACTTTTGTTAGTAAAAGTACTCTTGAAATGAGAATCAGTGAAGGGATTTCAATTCTAACACTGGTTATTTGAAATCATTGTATGAAATCCATAAAACAATAGGACTTCATACTATCCATGGAGCCAACGCCACAAAGATTGCAAAGCGATTCGACACGCATCAGTGGAGTGTTTCAAGACTATAAGAGATAGAAAAGGATTGCTGTAATACAAACTGAGGAGAGAGGACTAGAAAGAGAAGGTGTAACCTATGGAGCTGGTGAATTTGGATGAGGTAAGACTACTTTGTAGCACGTTGTAGCACTTGTATATATTTATAGTCTTATATATCGGTATATAACTACACCAATATATAAAAACACATCTTTAAAAATAGAAATATATAATAAAAATATGTACAAACATATATATATATATATATATATATATATATATATATATAGTGTGTGTGTGTGTGTGTGTGTGTGTGTGTGTGTGTGTGTGTGTGTGTGTGTGTGTGTGTGTGTGTGTGTGTGTGTGTGTGTGTGTGTGTGTGAAAAACGGAATAAAGTACAGCGCAACTGGTTAGTCTATTCCATTATAACAAACTGTGTGACCTCAGTGGCACATGAGTCATTAAAAAATAACATTCAACACCAAATGTCTTGGATTGAATTTGGTCAGCGATTACACTCTTCTAAAACTGTTGACAATGAGTGACAAAGGCTTATTGCTGCAGAGACAAATTATAGGTATGAGGCGCTTCTACGTATTGTGTCAATAAAAATGATGGCTCAAAACCGTTTAGCCATTAGGGAACTTTTTTACAAATTACTCAACTACTAGCTCAATTTGGTCCGATTATGAAAGAGCATGTTTGTATAGTGCTTAAAAACAGGACGCTAAAGTTCACTATCTTCGAAAAGATATCCAAAACGATCGGGTTTATCTTTTACACTCACATATTAAATACTATTGACGACATTAAGCAATCCAATATTCTAGATTGTACTGCTGATGTCAGCAAGATAGAGCGAATCACATTTTCAGTTAGATATGTGTCTATTGACAAATCTAACCCCAATGATATTATCGTTAAGATTAATGAAAGTTTTCAGGCTTTCTTCCAATTGAGAGATTGACAGGACAAACATTTTCAAATGTAATAATTGAGACGTGATAAATCAGGGGTGCAATCTAAAATAAGGGCGGTGAACCCATCTCATATACGTACGTATAAAGAGAAAGCTATATCGTCGGTTTAGGGTTTTAGGGGCTAAACAACACGAAAAACAAATTTAAACACGCGCGCGTGTGTGTATATGTGTGTGCGCGCGCGCGATGCCTTTTGACCCATTAAAGCTGTCGGTATGAAATTCTTTGCAATAAAATATAGGTCAAGTTCGTTAATGAGCAAAATCTAACCAGTGCCGGGCATTTTTAGGGGCATAGAAGGTTAAAACAATTCATTGCTTCAAATTTTAAAAAGTTGCAAAAATTTAAAAAACAACTAATACATTTTTATATAATTTTAAAATAAAAAAACCAGTGGTGCGCCGCTTTAGGGGGCAAAATTGTTCATTTTCTAATTTATAAACCGATTTTTTTGAAAGTCGGATATTCAAGGTTTTAAGATCGCGAAGTATTTGTCAAACATTTTTTTTGTTAAAATTTGTTTACATATATGTGAAAGCGTTACGGCAGATAACTTGGCAGAGATTTTACTGTTCGTGGTCAATGTAAATAATGCTCAGTACCTAAATATACAAAATTTAGGTATCTTATGCTTAGCGCCCTTTCTTTCTAGTATAAAAATTATATAAAAATTGTTGACATCCTTGGGTGACCTTTATTGTAGGGGGGGTCACGTTTTTGCACCGGGCGGCAATACTGATATCGCCGGCCCTGAAAGTAATATGATAGAAACGTAATTATGTACAACTTTATGCCTATGTGCACTAGTTTATGGATAAACTGAGTTGAGTATGTCGAGCTTCACACTTTTAGATGGTTTTAAAATCCAATGCACGTTAATATACAAAAACGAGTACCGGCGTAGTTCAACGGAATTCATCAGTTCACTCCAAGTGTCCGATAACTCTCAGTAAAAAACCAAATTCAATGCACTGTCTTACCAAGTAAGGTGGCAAGAGTGAAAACTTTTGCTTCAAGAAGAAGCGTTTTAAGAAAATTAAAGGGATGTTCGCCCGAATGAAATTGAGCAACGTAAATTTTTGATTCAGAAAACCTTCATTTTTCTTGACGTGGTTTCATCGGTTCACAGTGAAGTGATGCCATTCCCTTGAGGCGGTAAATCGAACCCTAGGTTTACGTAATAGTTATTTATGTAACAAGTGCAAAATGTGAGTGTTTATTGCACGTGACGACACGTCGAGTGTATAAAATACTTAGGCATTAGCAGGGTCAAATATCTAATTATTTTATTTGAATCCACATATTTTTACCGATGCCCTCTAAAACCAAAAAACTATTGACCTATTAATGTTTTATAACGATTTTCATTATCTTTAGAGACGTTTTCAATAACAATAGCATTCCGTGTTTGCAACGTTATATTCACGTTACTTTCGGAAGTCTGCTGCGCGTACATCAGCGTTTGAGTTAACGATGAAAAGTACTCATTAGGTAAAAACAGTAAGCAACAGGGTATAAATAAACTGTTTGCAACCTTTAATCTACCTTGTTAATAAATCGCTCGTGGTTAATGTACTAAATAGAAATAATTATAATTACAAGTATTTTATTAAAAAATGTGGTGAAAGAAGAGTATCAATAATGCTGGAAAGCGAAGTCTAGAAAATAAATGGTTATGTAAATCATCGTTTTGGGGCTATTCGAAAGAGTTAACAAGTCTAGAGCAAATAAAAACACAAATATCATAATGATATATTATACATTTAAACCCAGAGTACATTCAATTAAATTAAATTAATTTTCTTCATATAATTCGAATAAAACTAAGATATCAGATGATAGAGTAGATAAGCTTTCAAATAATATAAAAAGTAGTAATTTTGAAGAATGCGATGCAGTGTATAAAATCTGTACAAAATATGTAGATGTTTTTTTAATGGAAATAGAGGTGAGTGAACAAACTATTGAGTTATCAGACAGTAATATAGAAGTCAAATTGGCCGTCACCATTATTAATACTGAAAGCTTCAGGTAACACCAAAGATAAAATATGACGAACAGTAATTGATTATAGGAAATAAACTAAAGATATTAGAAATTACAAGTTTCGCAAGTGGTATTGATATTCTGGACTGAGTAGGGCGGTTATGTATGTTTCAGTTAGACTTTGCACAAAGCTATCACAAAGTTAAATAATGAAAAGAGAAGATAGCATTTACAACAGATAACATACTTTCTGGGTTAAATTATAATTCGTTTTGTACATTTAGATGTTATAGTATCTAATCTTAATGCATTTTAAGTTGAATCTACTTACTTGTCAGTTTTTTAGATTACTTTGTATGGTTAGGGTACGTAATTATAAGGTGTATTTTTTTGCTGATTCAAACAAAACAAAAATAAATAACAAGTATCCTTCACGGAATGATGTAAACGACAGCAAATAGTTTGCAGCAGTTTTAATAACAGAAAATTTTGAACCACTAAATAAAAAAGAGAAATGCAAAATTGAATGGACAATGTTACGTCAAAATTCTTTTAATGCTTTAATAAATGTGTTATTTCCAAATACAGTCAAACTCACTTAAGACGAGCACGGATAAAACGAGATTCTGGATATAACGACCGTTTCGTAGGTAAATGATTGAAATTGTATTAGTTTACGTACTAATTTTTCTCGCTTATTACGTTCACGTTTCACGGTAAAGACGAGAAAATTTCAAATTTTGTAGTAGTTTTTATATACATACTAAAAGCTGTTTCAAGTAAATTTGTTAAGAATTTGTGGGATTTCCGTAATTACGTTTCACAGAAAAGACGGACACATTTTAAAAGACTTAAAATAGGTTAAAAGAGATTACCTACTGCTTGGAATTCGCTTATGCCTTCCGGCTTACCAATTGTACACATTGTACCTGTTTTACAAATGAATGCAAGGTATGTAGTTTCTGGTCAGTTGTTACTTTTGCAGCAAGACGTGAGGTTGGAAAATGGCTTCAATAAAACGCAAAACACTTTCAATTCGCGAGAAAATTGAGATAATTCGGGAACTAGAAAATGGTGCAAAAAAATCCGCCACGTGCAAAAAATATGGTTTACCATCATCTACCGTGTCAACGTTGTGGAAAAACAGAAAAACTACACTTGCAGCATTCGAAAACAATTTAACTGACGTGAAAAAATTAAAAAAGTGTACTAGAGATGATATTGACAAAAGCGCTAATTGTGTGGTTTAAAAACCATTAATGGGCTCATTTTAAAAGCGCAGGCTGAGAAGTTCGCGGAACAATTAAACTATACAGACTTTAAGTGTAATAATGAGTGCGCTTTAAAAACCGCAATAACATTGTGAATGGAAAAATTACAGGTGAGTGGTTAAAAAGTGTTTGGCCACCTCTAACAAGAAAGCTTGGATAACATCTATAATTTTTGAAGAGGAAATTAGAAAATGGGATGATAAATTACGACGTAACAATCGCAAGATTTTATTATTGGTTGATAATTGCCCAGCACATCCTGAATTACAAAATTTAACCAACATCACCCTAATTTTTTTACCAACGTCTATCCTTCAGCCCATGGACGAAGGGATTATCAGTAGTTTTAAGAATTTCTACCGTCGCTTATTGGTGTTACAGTTCATCGATGGAATGAAAAATAAACAGGATCTTAAAATAAGCGTCTTAGATGCAATTCGCCTAATGAGTGATGCGTGGAATAATGTGACCCCCACAACAATTCAGAACTGTTACAAAAAAGCTCGTTTTGTTTCTGCGTAAATGAAAGTTTCGAAGAAGAAGACGATCTTCCTTTATCTACTTGGTTAGAAAGTAGAGACATCAATAATTTTCAAAATTGCGCATCCTTCGATGACTACGTAGATATTGATGCCGATGTGATTACTTCGGGTTTAAAAACTGACGAAGAAATTATACAAGAAATTACAGAACGGGAAGCTAAAAGTGATGAAGGTGATGTAGACAGTAATGAGTATGATAAACCCATGTCTGTTACATTCGCTAAAGCAAGCGACGCATTGGTATTATTGACGCGGTATTCGAAAAGTTAACAAGTCTAGAGCAAATAAAACACAAATATCATAATGATATATTATACATCTAAACCCAGAGTGCATTAAATTAAATTAATTTCCTTCATATAATTCGGATAGAAATAAGATATCAGATGATAGAGTAGATAAGCTTTCAAATAATATAAAAAGTAATAATTTTGAAGAATGCGATGCAGCATATAAAAATCTGTACAAAATATGTAGATGTTTTTTTAATGGAAATAGAGGTGAGTGAACAAACTATTGAGTTATCAGACAATAATATAGAAGTCAAATTGGCCATCACCATTATTATTACTGAAAGCTTCAAGTAACACCAAAGAGAAAGTATGGCGAACAGTAGTTGATTATAGGAAATAAACTAAAGATATTAGACATTACAAGTTTCGCAAGTGTTATTGATATTCTGTACTGAGTAGGGCGGTTATGTATGTTTCAGTTAGACTTTGCACAAAGCTATTACAAAGTTAAATAATGAAAAGAGAAGAGTGATAACATTTGCAACAGATAACATACTTTCCGGGTTAAATTATAATTCGTTTTGTACATTTAGATGTTAGAGAATCTAATCTTAATGCATTTTAAGTTGAATCTACTTACTTGTCAGTTTTTTAGATTACCTCGTATAGTTAGGGTACCTAATTATAAGGTGTATTTTTTTGCTGATTCAAACAAAACAAAAATAAATAACAAGTATCCTTCACGGAATGCTGTAAATGACAGCAAATAGTTTGCAGCAGTTTTAATAAGATTAGAAAATTTTGAACCATTAAATAAAAAAGAAAAATGCAAAATTGAATGGACAATGTTAAGTCAAAATTCTTTTGATGCTTTAATAAATGTATTTCCAAAAAAAAAAAAATGTATATATATATATATATATATATATATATATATATATATATATATATATCATATATGTCCAGAAACTCTCCTGATATACGGAAACTACACGTACTAGACATGATTTTATGTCGAATTAACCTACATTACCTTAATCCAAAAATACCTCTTCAGCTAGAGCCCTTTGAAGACGGCCCCGTCCAGTCACTATTTATTAAACATCTCAAAAACACCACTACGTGACAAGTTCAAACTTGCTACAACGAATAAGTCCATAATGACAAACCGGCCACTGAGAACACGATTTTCTTATCGCCATCAGAAGAGTCCACTTGGGGAGGCCAACAGCCGAATTTTTTTATTTTCAATTTTTTAATAGATTTTACACAAAATTTAAATACTTACTATATTTTCCATACAAAATGTGCTCTTAGTTGAGAGAAAAATAAATTTAAACTTTGTTTCATCACTAAATTATGTTTTCAATGCCTGGTTGGTTGTGATAAATCAACGAAGAGTGTCTGATTTTAATGAGTTATTTAATTTGCTGTAAAATTTTGTGGAAATCATGATTCAAGAAACAAATGTTTTATTTCCTAAAGATAGTGTATTACAATTTATGTATCTAACATAAAAAATAACATTAAGGGCAACTAACAAGTAAAAAAATTTTATTTTTTTAATACAACAATAACTGTTTGACATCAAAACAATTTGACGTAACGTCAGATTTTAAATATATAATATAATAATAATATAATTTAGCAATGATAAGGTATTTTCAGCCAGAGACACAGTTTAAATTTTTAAAGTTTTTAAATTTGATGTAAAATCAATTAAAAAATTGAAAATAAAATGTTTTCGTTAAAAAAAATATGTTGCCCCCCTCCAAGTAGACCGCTTCTGATGCCAATAATAAAGTTGTGTTTTCAGTGGCCGGTTTGTCATTATCGACTTATTCGTGCCAAGTTTGAACTTGTTACGTAGACCGCTACGTACAACAAAAAGTGACTTCACGGTACCATCTTCAAAGGGCTCTCGCTCCCTTAAGAGGCACTTTTGGATTAAGGTAATTCAGGTTAAATCGACATATTTCCGTTTGTCAGGAGAGTTTCTGGATACCGTGTACATATATATATATATATATATATATATATATATATATATATATATATATATATATATATATATATTCCCGGACCAATTATAAAAATATAGTAACCATATTGTTGTCTAGCAACAGAATTTATGTACTAAGAACAGTTTTGATAGTGTCCAATACCACTGACGTACTAAAAATAAAAAATTCGCGAATGTACACTGCTACGCTAGCGTAGTAAGTACGACATTCTCCTCATAGTGAAGGCAACACATCTAAAACAGCAATGATATAATGACGATTGATTTTATTTTTGATGTGAAAGGCATTTATTGATGACTGAAGTTACCTAAATGAAGAGCACTGCGCGCCCAGCTTCATTCGGTTTATGAGAGTTCTGCATTGAAAGATTAGTAGCATAAATGTCAATGCTAAAATGGCACCCATATGGAAGGTTTTCAAAAGTTCTTGGAATCAGAAAAATTCAGACGACAAAGTATTCAGCCTGACAGTAGTCAGACTGAAAACTTCTGGTGTTGGTATGCCTTTTTTTGTGTCATCTATACCTGTTGTGCACTTTTAGAACGGAGATATTTTGAATAACCGCACGTATTTTACAGTACAAATTATTAAAGAATTGCTAAACTAAGAGGTAAGCCTTCGCATGTTAAAGTAACGGTTTTGTTTACAATTAGGGCAAGCGTAACGTTGTGTTCTTAAGGGCGTGTAAGCTTATGTAACATTCTTGATTTTATTTATGAATAATGTATCATAATAATAGCGTTTTAGGTTGAGATCATCCCATTTCACGTTTTATTGTTTAGTGCTTGCAACTTAAAATAGGAAATATTTTTTGACTAAATTTAGTCAAAATTAAACAAATCTATTATTTAAAAGTCTTAATTTTTATTTATTTATTATACTTTTAAAATAGGGCAACGGTTATACCTAAGCAAAATTGGCTTACCATTCCTCTTGTTACAAAGCCCATTGGACAGTACATCCACAAAATTGTCACCTTTGAGCTAAGCTTGGTGAACACTGATTGTTATATCACATCTCGTGTGCATCCAGCCTTATTGAGACACCGATTCAGGAACGTCGGATGTTCCTTATTGACCTTATATTAAAAATATATAAATTCATTCCTCCCATGGATGTTAATAGTTTTAAAAGCTAAAACGTAAAACTGGCTGCCCTACCTTCTGGATCACTGATTATAGACAAAATTTTTGCGGATAGTTTATTGCATCATAAAAAGAAAGAGGGGGATTGAAGTGAAGTATAAAAGAGAGGTAAGGGACGGCTAGGTATAAGTTTTTGTCCATACTGTGGATAATGTGCAGAATATAACCTTATTGTTTCTACATTCATCCATACTTTTGACATGCTACGCCAATATACTATCTATTCATGTCCTAACCGTTCAGTCTGAGTATTTTAACTACTCTTCAAAAGCGAAAAACAGAACCTAATACTGTATGGCTATCAATTTACAGTACTGAAAGGGTAGGCCTACTTTTGCTTAAACCTGTAACAATTGACACCGTTATTTGACATAAACAATTGACGTTTGTTTTTAGTCAGATGTACTAATGTGTTTGTAGGGTTCGCAAATAATGTTAATGTGAAGAAAAAATATTTTTAGTTGAGCACTATTTTCGCTCATACGGTTTAGGTAGACAAAATTCTAACCTCATTCTGTTATACTAGGGAAAAGGCTGGACGAAAAAAACATTGGATACGAACGGGAATCATGAACGTGTACTCATTCAAACTATGTTCTCACCACGTTCATGTAAGAATAGATTTTTAGGTTTCCAACGACCAAAAAAGGTACAAGAAATGCCGATTTATAGTGAAAATGTGACCGTCTAGTGCGCAGTTTCTGGACGAGGGGTAATTGGCCCTTATTTAATTGAGGAAAACGGACGTCCAACAACTGTTAATTAATAGCGCTATATTACACAAGTTCTTGCAACGTTTGTAGACGATCTTCTGGGGTTTGGCTTCCCATTGGTAGCCATATTTTTCAGGAAGGTGGGGCACGGTGCCACACTGCACATGCTGCAAGAACCTTTCTTTTGGAAATATTGTGATTTCACGTTTCACCGATTTTTCTTTTCCAGCTCACTCTCCGGACTTAATATTATTGGATGCATTTTTTGGGGTATGCTGAAACTATGGGTTTTCCGAGATAACCATCCGTCTACAACACAACAGTTAAAAGAGAAACTTACACAAGCAATACGACAGATGCAACAGCCTCTATTTCCAAATATCTCAACAAATATGCAATAATGATACGAACTGTGGGTCAAACGTAATGGAGGGCGCTTAGAACATGTTATTCCTAAAGCTAAGACTTAACTGTTAATTCATTATTACATATTAACTTTTACGCAAAAAAAGTTAAAAATGCTCAATATTATAAATTAATAGCCATACTGTACTTTCTCACAACTTTCATAGTTTTGTAAACAACAAAATACACTGACGTACCACCCATGGATAGACCTTTGAATTTAATTCTTATACCGCACCTCTACTCTGAATAAGTAGTAAAATTTACAATGAAAATATTTATTATCAAATCATCAGATGGGTACTTTAAAGTTGTATTAAGAATGTACAAAATAGAAAAAAAGTACGCGTTTGATTATAAACCACCTTGTATATGAGAACCAAATATTGTACAATTACCTTGATAAGCCTTTACGCTTGGTTTGCAGTTTTATAAGATTATTGAGTTTTTCCATTTTTGTTTGTCAATGTAGAAAGAAAAAGAAAAAAAATTAATCTGTCTAATAAAAACAATCAATATTTTATTTATGTAACCAAATATCATACTACACATATTCGGAATGAAATACAAGAAAAGCATAACATAAATAAAAAATTCGCTTCCTTAGAAAATATATTTACTGAAAAATTCTCTTTGAATTTTTACTTATCTTTATTTTATTTTTCTTGGTTACCTCGATGTATAATCTGATATTGTTCTACGGCAAAAATAATTATTGTTCAAAAGATATTTTTATTTGTTGTGGATAAGAAAGACCTTTAGTTTATTACACTAAAGTTTGTCGAGGTGTATACAATGTTATACTAAGTATTTTGTAGTGTACCTATTAGATTAATAAAATTATGTAAATGATTCTGTATATTTTAAATACGCGTAAAATTATTACAAGCATGGTTATAATTCATTGAAATTAAAAATGAATATCTCCATTTTGCAAATATCAAATTATTTCAGTGCAATCTACCGTTTACTTCTTATACAATTGAAAAATTTGTAATTGTAATAAAGTTTGAACAGACACATCATGAAAACCGTTAAGCACATTAAAGGAATTTAAATTCAGAGCCAAAATCACTACTTTGAGAAAATGTTGCATCGTGCTTGGATTTTCAATATTCTGATATATTACATAAACATAAAATCGAATTTCTATAAATATTTGTAGAACCATATAACCAAGTTATATAAAATTCAGAGTAAAATTAATCTCTTCTTCTTTTTGCTTTAGTTACTTACTTGATACGCACGTAAACAAACAGAAGCGGCGATAGGTCGCTACAACCAGTGCCCCTGCACCGGGCGCCGTATTCATCTACCATCAAGCGTTAGACCCGATATATCAATTTTCTCGTTTTAATTGGTCAATTTTAAACTGCGCGCGCAATAATCACATTACAAACATGTACGACATATTGCATGGTAATAACATCATTAAATAAAAAATATGGTGTGTAGTGGTGTTAGATAAATCTGAAAGAAACTGTATTATTTCGAGAGTCAACATTTATTCTGAAAAAATGCTCAACCGTTCTTACATTTGTTTGGTGAATTAACCAAAACTTATTGGATTGTTCTTTACAATGTGTTACTTTTCTGTCTAATTGTGTTAAAATTATTACAGAAAGATGTTTCACAAAGTTTGGTTATGTTTCTGAATTTCATGTATCACTGTTAGAATGTGAATTTGATATAATTGGGATTGTTGAATCTGCAATGTCTAACGAAATATCCACTCATGTGAACTTGTTCCAGGCTTGTATAATACATTTAGATGGGACCATAACTTTGAAATTATCAAAAAAAGATGGGGTGGTGGTGTTTTACTAGCTGTAAAAAATGAATTCGATAGATACTAGCGAATTAAGTAACTTATTTCCAAATATTGACTTAATTGGTTACAAGTGTGATTTAAAATTTCTTGATTTATATGTGTTTGTTATTTATGTCCCCCTGATGTTAATACCAATGAACATGGGCCGGCCCAGGGGGGCGCGAGGTGGGCGCTGGCCCAGAGCGGTAGAGACAAGGGCGGCAAATAGCAAAAAAATTTCACCATACATTTTTTCGATCCATATGCTATTGCAGGGGTAGGCAACGCGGCGCCCGCGGGCGCCATGGCGCCCTCGATCTATTTTTAATGCGCCCTCGCTGGACTAATGTAAATGTATGATAGCCAGAGCGATTTACTTACTCTTGTCAAACGGCGATATACAGCAAGTAGTCAGTTGAGTTTAAGATTGTGCATAGATTAGCAGTTTGCTAACCTTGAGCGTATCTAATAACACGCACGTATTTTTTGTTAGTGTGTGATCGTATTTCGAATAGACCACGCGTAGACCGTGTATTTAAAACTACCAAGTGATCCGAAATAATTCTTTTCTTTCAAAACCCTTCATGGATAAATGTAAAAGAAAAAGAACATATTATTTTAACGATGAATGGGAACATCTATATTGTTTCGTTGATTACAAAGAGAAGTGTATTTGTTTGTTGTGTAATAATAGTGTTGCGATTCCCAAGAAAAGTAATATTGAACGACATTTTAAGACCGGTCATACCAATTTTGATAGTGACTATCCAATGAACTCTGAAATTAGAGGAAAAAAAATTATTTCTTTAAAATCTTCAATAACTAACCAGCAAAGTTTTTTTACTAAACCACTGCAGCAACATAAAGCAGCAACGATCGCGTCATATAAAATATCGCATTTGCTAGCTAAGAATAAAAAACCATTTACAGATGGAGAATTAGTGAAAGAAGCCATGTTAGAAGCTGCTGATTCACTTTTGAAGAATTTAAAATAAAAGGAAATAGTTTCAGCTATAAACACGTTGCAATTATCAGCACGAACTGTTACTAGAAGAATTGAAGTAATTGCGGAGAATTTGGAGGCAGAATTAGCAAATGATATGGAAAATTGTATTTTCTTTTCGCTACAGATGGATGAATCGACAGACGTGACAAATATATCACAATTAGCAATTTGCGTGAAGATGGTATTTTCTGATTTTACAACAAAAGAAGAATTCCTGAAAGTTCTGCCATTAAAGGGAAGCACCAGAGGAGAAGATATCTTTCTACTTTTAAAAAGTATATAACAGATGTAAAATTACCTGTACAAAAGTTATAGTCAATTACAACAGACGGGGCACCAGCGATGACTGGTAAGAAAAAGGATTTATTGCCTTATGTAGACAGGATTCCTTATTCCCGAAATTTATTTCTTATCATTGCCTCATACATCAGGAAATGTTATGCGCAAAAACAATCGGTTTTCAACACGTATTTACGATAGTAACAAAAATTATTAATTCCATAAGATCGGGAGCTATGCAACACAGATTGTTTAAATTACCTTTAGAAGATGAGGACGTTCAGTTCACAGATCTTCTTTTACATACTGAAGTGAGGTGGCTGAGCAGAGGTAACATACTTGAGCGGTTTATCATGCTTTTACCACAAATAAAGGAATTTATTGCATCAAGAGGCGAATTTTACGAGCAATTAGAAAATAAGGATTGGCTAATCGACCTCGGATTTCTGACAGATATAACGGCAAAGTTGAATGAATTAAATTTAAAAATACAAGGGAAAAATCAGCATATCGCTGACATGATTAGTGCAGTAAATGCATTCAAATGCAAGTTAGTGTTGTTGAAATCCCATCTATTGAAAAAATCATTATCACATTTCCCAAATATAAAATATACTGTTGAGAGTTTAAATTTGAATAATGAAAATTTTAATGCTACATCATATTTAGAAATTATAGATAAGCTAATAGAAGAGTTTTCTTCTAGATTTGAAGATTAGAACCCGTTCTAAGATTTTTCATAAATCCATTCAATGTTACTAAAGATGATGTCCTTGAAATAGTTTCAGTGTATTTCGAGCTTCATAATATCGAAGACCTAGAATTAGAAATAATAAACTTGCATAGTGATATTATTTTAAAAGCGCATAGTAATGATAAAATGTTTTGGAACTTAGTCGATGAAAATAAGTATCCTATTTTAAGGAAATTTGCGCTAAACATTTATTCATATTGTGCAACAACTTACAATTGCGAGTCTTTATTCTCAAATATGAAATATTTGAAATCAAAATACCGAACAACGCTTAATGACTCACATTTAGATAATTGTTTAAGGACCGGGAACTCTAAATATATCCCCAATTATAAAAAATTAGCTGAAAATATGGACTCCCAAGTTTCACACTGAATTATATGTATCATTATGTATGACACCAACAAAATAAAGTTATAAAAAATCTGTTTTTTTTAATGCCTATTTATACCTGTTGATTATCTGTAAAATATGCGCCCTCGGTGATTTTCAAATTTAGTATTGCGCCCTTAAGGACAAACAGGTTGCCGACCCCTGTGCTATTGAGTAGATGTATGGAATAAAACGAAAAGATTGTAATTTTTTATTTTACACAAAAATGTGCTCTTTGTAAAAAAGACCTGCTTGCTCTCAGACTCTCCTAGAACACTATTTTTTATATTTATATTCTGTATATTTTTATTATTATCATTTATCGAGCACGCTATTATTTTTGTGGTTTGTTATTGTATGATATTGTTTTACTATGTATTTATTTCATTTGCGAATATATTTTTATTTTTATAAAGTATTTGAGAACATTTATATGTTCTTCGCACAATAAATCTTTTACTCAACATATAATATTTCTTTAGAAGCCCTTTTTTACTCGAAATGCGCAGAAAGTTTTTACATCTAATAAAGTCTAAAACAAACTCGTAAAAGCAAAAACGCTGTACACCTTTTTTTCTATCAAAGGTAAGAACGGCAGATTTTAGTCTTGCCCAGAGCGGCGCAATAGCTACGTCGGCCCCTGTTAAAGAGTACAAATCATTTCTCGAAGAATTTGAGCGTATATGTTATTCCTTCAACCATTTGTTAATTATTGGTGATTTTAATATACCTAAATTCATTGATAGAGACGAAACTGTTTAACTTAATGAATAACTTTCTGAACATACTTAATTTAAGTCAGTACAATTCAAATTTCAACAAAAATGAACGTTTACTTGATCTAATTCTTAGTAATGTAGATTGTGATGTTTTGCATAATACCTTTCCATTGGTCACAGAAGACGAACATCATCCGGTACTATCCATTATCCATTATATACATACAAAAATCACAATTTCCAACTAGCTCTTGCACCAAACCTTATCATTTCAAGAAATGTAACTTAGGTCAATATGAATCAATGCTTAGAATGGACTGGTCTTCTTGCACCAATGTAGTCACGTCAATATTGCTTGCACTATATTCTATGAGGTGATATTTAATTTATTTGATGAGTTTGTACCTAGATACCGCAAACGTAATAAACGTTATCCAAAATGGTTTAATGCCGATATCATAAATAATATTAAATTGAAACATAAATATTTCAAAAGAATTCATTTTAAGATTTAGTCTTAGAATGTTAGTCCAGCAACAAATTCGATCATCGTATAATTGTTATCTATTGAGCATGGATTATCTACCGATCCTAAACGGTTTTGGCCATTCATTCGTTCTAAACGGAATAACTCGAGAATTCCTGATGTCATGAGGTATAATTATGAAACTTATTCAACTCCTATTCAAATAGTGAATGCGTTTAAAGTACATCCGCATGTACTTCGCAAGTGGAGTACAATACGCCGTGTATTCATCTACCCAGTGTTACTGAACTTATGGTAGTCAAAATTAAAAAATAAAGAAACATCTGGAAGTGACAGAATGCCTTCCTTTTTAATTCTTGATTGCAAGGATGTATTTCCATTACCTTTACGCAATACTTTTAACATGCCTTTGAAAACAAATTGCTTCCCAGATGTCTGGAGAACTAGCAGAATTTGCCCAGTTTTAAAGAGTGGCAGAGATTACAAGCCGATAAGTATTTTATCAAATTTTTCAAAGGTATTTGAAATAGTCCTTTATGACCATATTCATCCACAAGTAAAAAATACTATATCGTTACATCAACATGGATTAATGCAAAATAGGTCAACTGTGACCAGCCTTGCTTGCTTTACAGACTATGCGTTTCGTGCCTTAAATAATCATGGCCAAGTTGATGTAATCTATACTGATTTATGTAAAGCGTTCGACAAGATCAATCATTCTATCCTAATTAGTAAGTTATGTAATTTTGGTTTCAGTGAGCCGCTTCTTTCTCTTTTTTTCTCCTACCTAACCAATCGATTACAGTATGTGCGTTTTAATAACTTTGCGCAGGACTCATTTACTGCTTCGTCAGGGGTACCCCAAGGATCAACCCTGGGTCCACTGTTATTTTTATTATTTATCAATGATATTTCAGATCTAATATCATGCAATCATCTTTTATTTGCTGATGACCTTAAAATTTATTGTGAAATCAGTTCTCTGAGTGACTGTCTAGCCCTTCAAGAACAATGAATGGTCATTCATAACTTGTGTCTAAATAATTGCCTGTATTTAAACATTTCTAAATCCAAAATATTAGGTTTAGTAAAAAAAGTAATCGACTACGGCTATTCGGTGCATTCGTTCCCCTTATCCCGAGTTTCTGATACCAAAGATCTAGGTGTAATGTTTGATCATCATCTAAGCTTTTCGAGTCATATTCAGACCATATGCACAAAAAGAATGCTGGGATTCATATTTAGAAACAGCAAATCGTTTCATTATACTCAAACTATTTTTCTCGCTGTACTTTTCATTAGTTCTGTCTAAACTGTAATCTTCTATGGCACCCTGTCTATCACAAATACATAAATATGATCGAAGATATTCATCGAAAATTCTTGAAATGCGCTTTCTATAAGATTGATGGTATCTATCCGGCGAGGGGCTCTCCTCAACAATATCTCCTAAATCGTTTCCAACTTCCATCATTATAACGCAGACGTAAATCCTACAGCATGAGATTTTTATATGGCCTACTTGACACCCGAATTGACTGTCCTTGTCTTCTATCATCCCTTAACTTTTCCGTACCAAATCGCTTATCAAGATTCCCTATAACCTTTGTTAATCGTATTCCAAAGGCTCATTATTAAAAGCACCGACTTATATAATATCTTTAAATTTTAATAGTATAGATACTAATATTGATTTAAATATCGCAACACTTGACGATCTATTGATCAATATCACATAATGCAATAATTTTCTCTTTCCTGTTTAATCTCTTTTCTTCCTCCCCAGCCCATATATATATATATATATATATATATATATATATATATATATATATATATATATATATATAAACAATGTTGTCAAGTTACTGTTTAAACTTGTTTTAAATGTAGTTTAATTATGTAGTTTATTTTACACTTATGTACTTATTTTGGCTATATTTGTTCTTTAGGTGGATATTTTTTCCGTTGAGCAATAAACTGTTATTATTATCGTAGTTCTAAACATACGTCTGCTAAGAAAGTAACAGAAACAAATTCTGGATATAGTGCTGCAATTGATATTAAAATAAAACTAAATACTGCCAATATACGTCGCACTGATAAATATTTGGCTTTATCACCTCCACTATGTGCCATTGTGAGATTGAAAAATGAACGCAAATCACAATATTAACGTAAGTGTTGCATTAAGATTATTGAGAGTATCAAATGAGGTATACATTACAGTCAAACTTACCTACATAAATGCATTTTAATAAATAATTCCTATGAATGAAGGTAAGTTGTTACGGACAGAACAAGCTTAATCATTAGCAAATGCATAAATAAATCCAACACGTCGGCAAGTTCAAATCATTCACGACAGTTGGTGAACTATTAGCTTGGGAACCTATATGGAACCTTTTGAAAAATTAAAAGAAAAATTACCAATAAGGAAAATAATTTAACTGTATCATTTAGGGAAGTCTCCACGGTGTGTTCTAATAGTAACCGAAATTATGAAAAGAACTATTAAGTGTATCAAACGAAACAATTTTTTGTAATTCGTCTGCAAGCTGTAGTGCACGTCAATCTACGGTAACAATTTTAATGGCACCTACTAAAGCCGGAGCTATACCTATTGCTGTTTTAATTCATGAAAGTCAAACTGAAGAATCATACACAAGTGCATTTTTTTTGTTGAAGTCGATGTATCCCACTTGTTTTTGAGGTCAAGAAGTGAACATTTTATAAAGTAAATTATCTTTATAATTAAGTGTAATTATTTTTTTAGTCACCCAAGTTGTTTATGACAGATGGAACAGCCGAGAAAAATGTTTAGAAAGTTATTTGGCCAGTTGTTATGTCATTTCCATGTTGGCTAATCTGAATGGCGATAGTTACATGAATTACCTTTTTTTACTATTACTTGAAAACATTTCTCCTAACGACAGTCCTTCTACGTGATGCAATGTGAGAAAAGACTGCAACCTAATTAATGGTCACGGTGAGAGTGCTAATAAAAAATATACAAATGAAGAAAATCTAAACTTTAATTGTGATGATTGGAGACATGGAATTTTTAAGTGAATGTGATATAAATGTTTGCAGTAACATTTATGATTCAAGCCTCTTCTGCAAAACCTACCATTAAATTTGAAAACAACATTTAACTTATGTATGAATAAAATTAACACACAAGAACAGTTTTGTTGCTACTGCAGTTGCTAAATCCTCTAGTAACTTTAAAATTGGTTCAGCTATTCTCGTTCAACCTACTCCTATTCCACGAAGAAGAAACACAGTTACTAAAGGAACCAAGAGGATAGCTGCTGGACGACCTCCAAGCAAGTTCAAATCAAATAGAATAAAAAAACGAGACCGAAACTTGCATAAAGTATCATGGCCAATTTACCTAATGCCAAATCTCACCCTATGATATTGTCACTTTCGTCACTTTTCATATTTAAAGACAAAAGCAACAATGTTGCATGTATTGCTATGAAAATGTGCACAATTTTTTTTGATTTCGTCTCGTGTCTGTTTTTCAATAAAGCTAAGCTGTTACAAATTCGATTAGAAAATAAGGAAAATTCGCAGAAAAAATAGCATTTCCTACTCGAGATGAAACCCGTTTTTTTGTTCGTTGAGATTTACCCCCACTCGGCACTAACGCGGTTCATGCACAAATTCTCAACTAACGGAAAAAACAGTGGTTTCATTTCTTGTTGTAAACTATACTATTTTTACAGCTGTTCTTATTATCTTCTTACTAATGCTTTTGTATTTAAATGACTAATAACTGAATAGTCCCCGCTTTAAAATTGACCAATTAAAATAGGCAAATTTATATATTCTACAATTGAAACCGACCGTATCATTTGAATTTATTGTGAATTGAAGTAACAGTTACACATAATTTAGTTACTAACTTTAAAAATATTTACGGTGATTGAACCTTGTTAATAATTTTTCTGAAGGAAATACACAACCTCTGGTTGTAGATTTTGATCCAGAATCTTGGCCACCTAGTTAGTCAGACGCTGACAGATGTTTTTTTAGTGAAAGAGGAGCGACCTAAACCATTAAAGAACTATAGGTTCCAGTTAATAACACCGGTCCAAAATTCAGTGTGCATTACGATAAAAAAAAACATTGAAACATGAAGAAAAAGCAACTGGTTAGTCCATTCCATTACAAAAAAGTATGTGTGTTATTTTTGCTGTACACTTGTTAGCTGCTTTTTTAATTCTCTTTCCACTGAAGGAATTTACACGCTGTGGGAATCTCAATGACACTTTAAGAAAACATAAGGCATCAAAAAATCACATACGATGCCAAATGCCCTGGCTTGAATTTGGCCAGCGATTACACTCATCTAGAACAATTGACAATGAGTTACAAATGCGTATTGCTGCAAAGACAAATTATTAGTAAGAGGTGCTTTTTACGTATTTTGTCAACAATAACAATGCTCGCTCAAAATTGTTTACCCTTTAAGGATGACAAACTTTAGCATTTTAGTAATGGAATTCGCTAACAAATCACTCAATCCAATAAACAAGAAGTTAAAGTTCAGTATCTTGGAAAAGATATCCAAAACGAACCGATTTATTTTGTACATTTACATATTAAATATTATTGACGAAATTAAGCAATACAAATTCTATTCCGCTATTCTACATTGTACTGCTAGATCAAATGACATTTTTACTTGGATATGCGTCTATTCAGGAATCTAACCCTAATGATATTATCATTAAGATTAATGAAAACTTTTTAGGATTTCTTCCAGTTGAGAGATCGGCAGGACAATAATTTTTAAATGTAATAATTGAAAAACTTGCAAAATTGGGGTTAAATTTGCAGGATATGAGACGCCAGGCTTAAAATAACTGGACCATTATGAGAGGTGATAAATCAGGCGATACTTCTATAGGAGATGAGGCTTTTAAGCTATTGCACTGTATTAAACAATTTAAGTTTTTGTTCTCCATGGTAATTTGGTATACAATCTTAAATTGTATTAATCCGATTAACAAGCTACTACAAACCAAAAACTATTATTTACCATCTGCTAACGAGGTAATAAGAAATAGTACAATTTTTTTCAAGGATATTCGTTCGGCTATGGTTTTTAATAAAATTCTCTGTGATGAAAAGGAACTCGGCGATGCTATTGATATCTCAGCTGATTTCTAATTAACACTAACGCGTCGCAAGCTTCGACGAAAGACTGTGTTAACTTTCTTTACGAAGCGCGCGATGATTACCTTTTTACAATAGATCAAGATATTAATGCTAATGATTGTAAGAACTACAGAGGAATAAGCTTACTCAGCGTGCCTGGTAAAGAGTACGAGAAACTACACAAACTAAGATGTGGGATGTGCAAGGTGGCTTCGTGCCAGGGAGAGGATGTGTCGATCAGATGGTTGCTCTCCAGCAGGTGATCGAAAAGTGTTTAAAGGTAAAAAGGAAGTTGTACTGTGCGTTTGTAGATCTGGAGAAAGCATATGACAGAGTGAATAGGGAGAAGCTGTGGGAAATATTAAATGAATATGGCGTAAATAAAGGTCTAATACATTGAATAAGGGCAGTATACAACGGTAGTCGTGCATGTGTTAGGGTGAGAGGAGTTGTGAGTGAATACTTTAATATTGAGCAAGGAGTGCGACAAGGCTGTGTGATGTCACCGTGGTTGTTCAATGTATACATGGATAAATGTCTTAGACAAGCATGTACCGATACAAATGGTGTAATGGTTGGTGACGTAAATGTACGACTTCTGGTGTATGCAGATGACACAGTCTTATTAAGTGACAGTGCGGATGAGCTGCAAACCGCTCTGAGGAAGTTTGATACAGTCTGTGAGAGCATGGACCTAAAGGTAAACGTGAACAAAACCAAGATTGTGGTGTTCAATCGGGAAGATGGAAAGGAGAGTAGAGTATTTACTCTGCAAGATGAAATTGTGGAGCAAGTGGACGAGCTGGTATATCTCGGTAGAATGTTTACTGCAGATGGTACAATTGAGAGCGAGATTGGACGAAGGGTCAATGCTGGAAGGAAAGTGATTGGAAGTATGTGGACGATAATGAGAAATGCAAGCATGAGCCCAGCTGCGAAACGAGCAATCTATAATAGCGTATTCGTCCCGTCAGTACTGTATGGAAGTGAGACATGGGTATGTCAAAAAAAGCACGAAAGAAAAATAAATGCCGTGGGTATGAGATTCCTGAGAAGCGCATGTGATAAAACGAGAAGGGACAAGATAAAAATGAATGCATAATGACGGAGTGTGGTGAGGAAAAGATGATGATGGATAGATATAAAAGTAGTACATTACGTTGGGTTGGTCACATTGAGAGAATGAGCAACGCAAGATTAACGAAACAAATATATGTGGGTGAGGTTAGGGGAAAGGCCGGGCCTGGTAGGCCGCGTAGAACTTGGCTGAATGTAGTAGAATCTATGATAAAGGAAAGAAAGATAAGGAGTTTTAAAAACAAAAGGGCATGTCAGAGACTATGTATGAACCTTGCGGAAGCTAGGGAGGTGTGCGGAGATAGGAAAGCATGGAGAAAGATTGTGAATAAAAAATAAATAAGAGGCAGGGATTGTTTTTGCCTACCCCGCAAGGGAATGGCGTGAAGGTTAAGTTAAGTTTATTAATGCTTAAGAATCTAGATTTGATTTGATGAATACCTGTAGCAATCATTTTCAATTTTGGTTCAACACACGATTTGAAAAATTTACCTAAAAACAAGTTAATGGGGACTTGGAAATACTACTGACTGATGTTGAATAGGGAGATGTGAACGCACTTGAGTTAGTATATGAAATAGAATCCGTTTTATGGTTTGTAAATGCAAAACAAGATTTAATTGAGGTATTAAAACGTATTAGTGCTTTAGATGTTGCTCCTAACCTCAGCATTGCCTTAAGAATCTTGTTGACCTTGCCAGTAAGTGTGGCTAGTGTAGAGAGCAGCTTTTCTAAATTGGATATAATTAAAAATTTATTATATCCCACAAGCACCCAAAATCGGATAAACGGTTTAGTTACATTAGCTATAGAATGTGAATTAGCAGGAAAATTAATCTTAAAAATATTACCCGAAGCTTGCTGAATTACACGGTTTTGTTGTTATTTTTTACAATATTGTATTATATTATGTTATAGTACTATTATTAGTGTTCGTGTTCAATATACAATGTTTAGTTCTCCTATGCTTAGTGTCGTTCCTCTCAAGTATAAAAATTGTTGACTTTGATTGTGAGGGAGAAGGGGCGGCACGTTACGTTTTTCCACCAGGCGGCAAAACTACTAGCGCCGGCCCTGCTACTTTGAAAAAACATTCTAGCGTGCTTCGATTTCCAATATACTAATATAAAACCGAATTTTTATAACATTTGTAGAATCATGTAACAAAGTTATACAAAACTTAGGTTAAAACTATGTATTCTAAAAAAATCGATTTTCTTTTTGATTTAGTTATTTATTTATACGTTATCCGCAAATTGCTAATTCTCTCATGATAACAACACTTAAACAAATCTATCAACACCGTTTGTCACATAAAATAGTTCATAATTTATAAGAAAAAGTCCATCTCGTTAGTGCTATAGTTAGTAGTTAGTGATATTTTGCGTTTTATTTAGAAGAAGCAAGGGAATATAAAATATATGAGAAGTAATTAATTGAAGGGGTTGGAGTTGAAACCGCCAAGTGCACTTTTAGACCAAAATAACCTAAGTATCTTACCGGATAGTAGAAACTTAGTTTTGTTTAGTTATGAAACAACCTAAATGCTTATTCTGATTTTTGTGCCATCTATGAGCGAAAAAAAACATGGTGAAGGTGAGACGCCTTTATTTCTAAAATCGCTCAAGTGCACTTGGGTCATTTTAACTCTTAACGTTTTGTATCACGTTACCGAATAGTGCTACTTGGGTTATTTATATTCAAGAAATTTTTAGAGGTTTAAAGTGAACATATGAATGGTTTTTGTGGTATCTCAGTTAAAAATATGTGGCTCCTTTTAGTGACTTTTAAACACTGTTGTATACGAACAATATCTTATTCTTTGGATAAATAGCTTATTGTAATAGTAAGTTGTCATTTTAAGTAGGTAATATAAAAATATTAAGCTTTTTTCTTTAAATTTTTAAGGTTATGTTAAGGTTATAATTTTTTTCTTTGGATACGGATCACGATCTTTTTAGTACCGATGAAGACTCGGATTATGTACCCGAACACGATACATCCTGCGATGATAATAATAGTCCATTGTCTGATAGTGAACATGAGATAGTAAACCCGTCGACAAGCAATGAGGCACATGTAACGCCTAATAAAGCTTGTAAAACAGCTCGGAAGACTGATAAATGGAAAAAAAAATTAAAGCAGCAACGATTATAAGGTGAAGAATACATTACAAACGGAAAGTTAAGAAAGAAAAAAGAATGTAAAGAAATTGTCCACCGTTGTGGATATGACTAAAAATTTACACAAGGAGAAAGACTTAAAGTTTTTTCAAAGTTTGTTGTCAAGCGTAGCTCTGCAAAATCAGTTTTTGTCTTCTTGTGTAACCAAAATTGCTGTAAAAAATAAGAAGGAAGGTCAGCAAGAAATGTCGTTATTAATCACATAAATACATTTCCCACGTTATAAGAGCCATTATTCGCCCAGCCAAAACCCTAATACACGTTACTTGTCCCCAGATTTAAACGTACGAAAAATGTACTCTCTTTATAAGGAAGACTGTGAAGTGCAAAAATTAACACCTGTTAAAGAATATTATTATAGATCAATGTTTAATACAGAGTTTAACTTACGGTTTCATTATCCCCATTCAGACAACTGCAACAAGTGGGACTAATACAACAATTTAATATCAAATGCCGCAGATGAAGAAGTAAAAAAAAAGTATGAGCCACCGTTAGAGCTTCATCACCGACAAGCTAAAAAGCTGTAGACGGCAAGGCTAAAGATATTAAACATACCAGAGAAGTTGATGATACTGTTACAATCTGTTTTGATTTACAGAAGACCTTTGCCACGCCTTTTAAATCTCTCCATAAATTATATCAAGACACTTAATAGTATTTTTTTTAGTTTATGAAAAGCTTACCACCAAACATAACCAAGGTCATAGCCTATAGCGATATTTCCAAATTGTTTGTGCATTATGTTTGCTCAACGCACATTACAGAAATTCATCATAAATTCAGTCACTCCTATATGGAGTGCGACCGAAGTTTTGGGATTATAGAAAAACGGAGAAAGGTGAATCTCCAAATATCTACCTTCTCACTGGAGAAACCTTATCCAACAGTGTTCCAAGGACTTTAAGGTGGTTTATATGAAGAAAGAAGACTTTTATCCTTTAGTGCTACATTAAACAACATTATAAGGGATCCCAAAACGGATTCAGAAAAAGGTCTACTAAAATGGAGGGAAATTAAGTGGTTTTTATACAAATTTTATATAAATTTTATATAAAAAAAACTTTAGATCAAGACTTTGGATTTTCTTTGCCCCAAAACTGTAAAATAATTTCCCTTGGCAGACTGGTAAAGAATATTATTACTCTTACAGAACTTTACCCCGAAGGAATGAAAATTAAATTTTTAAAATGGCAAAATCTGCAAGAATTACTTGAATTTGTTTCCCCTGTATATCAAGATTTTTACATAAGCGTGGCACACGAAGAAAAGGAAAACGAAAAGTCATTACCTAAAATAGAAAAACAGACCGCACCTGGTTCATCAAAGAAAGCATCACAAGTGCATGAAGCAAAAAAAAGATACAGAAAAAATAATTACAAAACCTGAACCACTGGAATGAGGAAGAATCTGACGCTGATTATGAAATCTTGGAATCAGATTATGAATAAAAATTTCAGTTTTATGTTTATTGCAGTGTTAATGTATTATTAATAATAAAAATGTTTAATGCTAAAACAACCCAAATACATTTTTTTGTCCAAAAGTATAGAAAAAACAAAAATATTCGATTTATTTTTTTTTCTACAGTTTTTTAGCATCAATATGAAATGCACTACATTATCAAATATAAGATAAAAATTCAGAGTAATTTTTAAAACTTAAAAAACTTTAAAAGCTTCTATCTCAAAATTCACTTTTTGTTACTTAGATGGTTTCAGCTCTAACCCCTTCAATTTAGAAGTTTAGCTTTAAAAACACCCGTATCAAATAAACGTTTTTTTTTTTAAATTGATGTATTAATATACAAAGTTTCAATTTGTTTTCCAGTACATTAATATCTTAGAAATTATTAAGTGAAAAACGCCGCGTACATATTTAGCGTAGATTGAAAAATCGATTGTATTTTGTTGTTGAAGCTGATTTAAGGATTACTAAAGAAAGAAAACACAAATTTAAATAAAGCCATTAGGAAAATTTATTGTTGGTAATTTACGCAAGAAAAATTGGGGCAACTTTATGAAAAAGATAAATTTAATGTAAAGTAAGCCAATATATGAGAAATAACAACCTTATTAAACTACATCATTCGTAAGCTCACAATGAAAAGAGCAATATTTTCTTTTTTTTTGCGAAGTTCATAATAATCTTAAATCATGCCCTACGTGTAATAATGTAGTAGGAAGTAAAGTATTTAAGGAAATATGTGTAAATAAAAATCAGGGAGATGACATATGATATATGATATCGTAGAATGTCATGTATTTAGTACGGTATCAGGACATTCTGAATAATGTATTGTTACCGCACACGAAAGACTATTACAACACACCACGGGTGGGAAACCAGAACACAAATCTCACGTTATGATCAGAATGTATGTGTAGAACTTCCCTACAGGGTACATTTTATAGGTCGACTTTGTTGATTATTGCAATGTAGATATATTTATTTGTAAATTTATAGATATAACAAATTTTAAGATATCTAATATAAAAAAAATGTAATCAAATACTAAAAACCTTTGTCCTTTCACTATCAATGTAATACAATTATTAAAATTAGGGTCAAATTAATTTTAAACGATAGCAGAAATCTCGTAACATAAATTATGTTTTACGTAAAGCAAACCTTAATGTATTAATTGACGTTAAAACATGAAATTTACCACTAAACCATTTGGATTTGTTTACATGAGCAAAGGCACTAATTCAAGATGAACCACAGGGAGGTTATAGAGAGACGAACTCGGGAGTTAGCGGAGTACAGCTGGGGGGTGGAGGAGGAGGAGGTGGTGGAAGCTCTGCTGCGGATCCTGGCAGGGACAATGTAGAACTGCCTCCCGCTGTAACACGAGGTCCCATGTTATCGTATTGGGGAACTGCACGAGGTCTCCTTGGAAGAGTGACCATACCATGATACACAGGTTTGGCCCTATGGGTTAAATCCAATAGATCAGGACACCTTGATGCATCTATTGAAGGATCTCTACTAACCGATACTGAAATTAATATGTTTCCGTAAGCACCCGCAGGCAAAACGCTTGTTGAAAACTCCGGAGGTGGTGGATATACCGCCAAAGGTAATGGTTCACTTTCGATTGTAATATGCACTGGAGGATCCATTACATCCAGATCGGGGCCCAGCGCTTCGCAGCTTCCTGTTCCACGATCCGTCGTTGTCGCTATACTAACATCCAATAACTTCTTTTCTTGGTCCGTGAAGCTAACACTAGCTTTTAAGTTTCGTCGTTTTCTTCGACTTTTGTTTTTAAGACAGCACACTGTCGTCACTGTACACATAACTGAAAACACTAAAGCTCCACCAATACACACTATAATCCACCATAATAGTCTAGATTCAGATTTACTTAAAGTAGTGGCAGTCACAACTTCAGGTAACACTAAAGTCACATTACTGCTTATTGCAGCCAACGAGTTTTTAGCTACGCAAGTATACACACCTGCATCAGCATCACTCACATTAAAAACACTGATATTAGCCCATTTGTCTAAAAGACCTTCCTCAGCTTCTAAAACAAGCCAAGTGTGATTGATGGGTCTATCTTCGTATAACCAAGTAACCTCAGGCTCGGGATCTCCTTTTACGTGACATCCAAAACTAACATTACCACCAGCTTCCGCTTGCACTAATGGGTATGGAGTGACTGCAACCTGTAAACAAAACATATACATTAAAACATGAAAATTAGTGAACACAATTTTATTAATAACGCTATCAAGTCATAAATTTCAACTTTATATTACAAATGTATAATGTGTAATTACAAAAATACCGTATAATACTCCTTATAAATTTGTTGCGCATGTTGTTAAAACTTTTTAATGTAACAAGCAAGAAAAGTTTAACTTAAAAGTTTTTGTATTGCATGTGTTACTAAATTTAGTAAATGCGTCTAAGTAACACTCCCTTGCGGACATTTACTTTTCGCCTTTTTTCTTGTTCGTGCTTAATAGGGTATTGAGGCTGGATGAGACTCAAGACCAATTCATATATAACAAGTATCTTGAAAGTACTTTTAGTACAGTTCTTTTCGCTAGCTTCAGAGGTTAAAAGAAATTGTATATTTAATATCAAAATTAATAAAAGATACCAAAAGTAATATCTGTGTATGATGCAGTTTTATAGAACAAATTATTGTTTCTTTAAACGAATCGTGATGTTAACGAACGGATATCTATCTCTGTTTAGTCTCAATTTTAATGTTACACCAAAAGTAAGTATTCTTATACAACGATAATATTTCTCTATTTTTGTAATGCAGGTGCGATAAATAATTTCAAAAGGTTATATTTCGTCTTCACAAGTTTGACTGATTATGAGTTATATAAAGTCCTATATGTTTAAATAAAAAGGTTCCTTTGTTAAACCGTTTAAGAGCAATATTAACACAACCTTCCAACCTACAGAACGGAAATTAAACAAAATGTAATTATTTTAATAACAATAATTTTACCTTCCAACCTACATGCAGTGAGTCGCAGAAGTTATATCTAAATTCTTTAAAGTTTAAGGGTCTAGTTTTTGGAAAAACGTTCGGACACGTCGATTTTTATTTTTGACTGCGGGTTTTTTAGTGGTAAAATTTTGTATATAAGGTGGCCCAAAAATAACCAACTTGATTTTGTCAAATGGAAGCACCTGTTTTTTATTTCATTTTCTGAATCAGCTTTGAATTCTGAGTAAATTTCATGTACCAAGTCCTATACCTAAAGTCAACGGACCTCGAGGAATTTACAATTGTACGTATCAACAATTAAAACCGTATCAAGGAAGCCGGCTTTTGTTTTCTGTCAAAAGGAACAATTTACTCAAAATACACAACAACAAATCAAATCAAATGTTCAGTTTCTGTTTGTGTACGTGTTCTATCACCAAATCCAAAATCCAGCAGAGAATTTCAATTTTTTCTCGTTCCCTTAACTTCACCATTTCGAAAAGGACAAATGTTGAAATTCGAAGTCAGAAATAAATTAACATACACAAAGAAATGAAAACATGTACTTATTGTTTATGGATTACCTTGGATACGATTATTTTGCAAGTGCTAGTGATAGTTTTATAAAGCCAATATTTATTTTTTTTCGTAAATATCTCGAGATCTGTTGACTATAGGTATAGAACATGGTACATGAGATTTACTCAGAATTCAAAGCAGATTCAGAAAATGAAATAAAAAAGAGGTGTTTCCATTTGAGAAAATCAAGTTTGTGGTCGTAACTAATTTTTGAGCACCCTATATCCAAAATTTTACCACTGAAAAAACCGCAGTCAAAAGTAAAAGTCGACGTGTCCGACCGTTTCTCCAAAAACTAGACCCTTGAACTTTAAATGGAGTTAGACATAACTTCTAGGACTCATTGTATACATATGTAGGTATAGAAGGTTATACAATCGAAATTTTTTTGGCTCTCGCTAAATCGACTTATTGGCTCATTTTACAACGTTTGGCCAAGTTTAGCCTAGATCGGCCATGATGCATGTGTGTGTGTGCGTGCGTATGCGTGCGTATGCGTGGTGTAGTGGTGTACGTGCGCTGTGCGTGGTGAGTGCGTGTGTGTGTGGTGTGGCATGTGCTTGTGCGCCTGTGCGTGTGCGTGTGTGAGCGCGTGCGCTTGCACGTACATGTGCGTGTGTCCATGTGGCAATGCGTGTGCGCGTGCCCGTGCATCTTCATGTGCGTGTGTTCGTTTGCGTGCGTGCGTGCGTGTGTATGTGTGTGTGTGTGTGTGTGCATGTGCGTGTGCGTGCGGCGTCGGCGTGCGTGCGCGTGTGCGTGTGCGTGTGCGTGTGCGTGTACGTGTGCGTGTGCGTGTACGTGTGCGTGTGCGTGCGTGTGCGTGCGTGCGTCGTTCGTGTGCGTACGTGTGCGTGCGTGCGTGTGTCGTGCGTGTGCGTGCGTGCGTGTGTGTGCGTGCGTGCGTGTGTGTGTGCGTGCGTGCTGTGCGTGCATGTGCTGCGTGTGTGTGTGTGTGTGTGTGTGTGTGTGTGCGTCGTGTGTGCGTGTGTGTGTGGCGTGTCGTGCGTGTGCGTGTGCGTGTGCGTGTGCGTGCGTGTGCGTGTGCGTGCGCGTGTGCGTGCGTGCGTCGTGCGTACGTGTGCGTGTGCGTGCGTGCGTGTGCGTGTGCGTGTGTTTGTGCGCTCGTGCGTGTGCGTGTGCGTGTGCGTGTGCGTGTGCGTGTGCGTGTGCGTGTGCGTGTGCGTGTGCGTGTGTTTGTGCGCGCGTGCGTGTGCGTGTGCGTGTGCGTGTGCGTGTGCGTGTGTTTGTGAGCGCGTGCGCGTGCGTGTGCGTGTGCGTGAGTGTTTGCGTGTGCGTGTGCATGTGCTGTGTGTGTGTGTGTGTGTGTGCGTGTGTATGTTATGACCCACGATAGCCCCAGAAGGAAAACATGTACGTACTTAAAATTCTGTATTTCTTGATTAGACTTTTGGAGAAATTCAGCGGTGGAAAAGGGGGATTATTAGGAGCTATTTTTGGTTTTAACAGATATTTCTGAAACAGCTGTATATTTCAATATAAAAATAATAATATATAGACCTTAATCATATAGATTAATTGTGTTCTAGGCAATTTTTTGATACGACGCGGTAGGTAGATATATTTTATAAAGAAAATTAATTTTACATAGCTTATGAATATAAAGCGAAATAAGTGTAAAAATTAAATAAATATGATTGAAAACGTCGAAACTGTATTGTCGACATTTTTATAGAAGCGGGCGGCTTTAGAATGTTTTGTAGTTAGCAACTAGACTTTGTATCTGAGAGGAATTTTTAAACGTCTGTTTGACATAGGTTATTGTTTTCATTCTTACAGTGTTGCCTATTTTTGTAAGGAACTTACAAAAGAGGTTACATAATTATCCTTCACAAATTATTAAAATTATTTAATTCCTTTTAATTTCCATTTTGTAGGTTGGAAGGTTGTGTATTGTTCGACACCAGATATTTTGAGATAATTATGCAACTTCTTTTATAGTATTTCAATTCAGACACACGTACACACGCCCGCAGGCACGCACATGCAGACATTTCTAACATTCTTCAAGAACCACTTTTTTCGGGTGACTTCAAAATGTATATTTCCAGTATCACTTCAATTTCGAATTTTTTAGCTACTGTCTATTGCAAGGTACGTAACTGTCAATAGGATAACTATTCCGAGGTTACTGCTTTAATATATTCATATATTTAAACTATAGAACAGTATACCACATACAATATTTTACGTCACATACCAAAGGTTTAACGTTACTAACATAAAGAACCCACTCCCAAGTACAATGGACATCCAATTAAATAGGGTTTGGCATCCTGTAATTAAAAACAGGAGCAAAGTGCATCTTTATTTTAAATTTTAATGCGTGTAGTGTTTTTTCGAGACATTAAAATAAATGCTTTTTATCACTTAATTAACATAATTCAACATTTCGTGTTTCAATTTTCACCAATTTTACACCAATCAATAAAATCATTTCAAAATACAGCACGCCCACCTTTAGTTGTGATGTCACATCAAATAAAAGCATAGCAGATTGCGAGGATCCAGTTCTATCTCTTAATTATCAAGTCGAATTATTCATTTGGTTAGAGAAATACTATATAAGTAACATAATACGTAAGGTATATATATATATATATATATATATATATATATATATATATATATACTTTTCTACGCAGTTGATAGTGTTTTTGGCGTAAATGGAATTAACAATACTAAAATTAGTTGGAATACATAATAAATATAATTATTGATTTTGTATTACTAATAATTATGGTGTTGGTTGAAGTAGTTAGCCATTACAGAGCAATTATGGAAAATGTGGCAACGTTATTATTGTTCAACAACGTAATGAAACATATCCTAACAATCTCAAAGGTCACCGATATCACAAACATGGTAAAAACCGAAAAATTCGTTATCATGGGACTTTTATTGTACATAAACAAATATCTTAGTGAGGGGCCTGTGATCCTCAGAGATTGCGCCTCCAAGTGTGGAGTCTTACAATACAAATTGGTTTATTCCAAGTGCAGGTTAAGGCGTTATAATCTCACATTCGTAACACATTCATAAACGCAAAGATGAGAGAAGCTAACATCAGAATGACAGATGCAGTGACTGGAGAATTCTATTACTCGGATCTTAATTTGCACTTCCTATGGTTACCAAGTAAGGAACACTTTCCTGGAGCATTTTAAGGAATGTAGTCTTAAATCAGTACTACAGCGGGAAAAAACCAAAGAATGTAAGGAAACCAAGGTATGGAACGTGGAATTTCCAAGGGTAAGGAACGAAAGACAACGCAAGGGAAGCAGGAATTTAAGACAATAAACTTTGATATATTAGTTCTAAGTAAGGCAAAAAAAAATAAATATGGAAAAGAAAATACAGTCGTTCTTGATTCTTGCTGTGAACTCAAAGAACAAAAACATCGAAACCTGTAATAGAAATCTTTATAAAGTCCAAATAGGTAAAACAGTTGATAAGTTTGGAGACCTCTGGAACACACCACATTTCCAAGGTCCCACATTTCCAAAGTTGCCACTATATATATATATATATATATATATATATATATATATATATATATATATATATATACATATATATATATATATATATATATATATATATATATATATATATATATATATATATATATATATATATATATATATAATTGACGAACTACGGAACGCAAAAGTAATAAAGTAACATCTATTGTTATAAACCTATTACTATACTCATTTCGTTTCATTGTTACAACGACTATCACTAAAGATAGTACTGCATGTCCATCAGTAATGACAATAGATAAATTTGGTAAACATATTACTCAGCATCGCAGTGATGCCACGCACAGTGGTGACACGAAACCCGGTGATATATATATATATATATATATATATATATATTATTACGAAACTTATTTTGCCTTGCAAGGTTTATTGCATAAGAAGACAGTAGATATTCTAATGGGTACAGATGTAAAATATTTGTTTCCTTATACAGAATGTACAAGAACGCATTGTATGTGGTCACCTCACATTCTTCAACTTCAAGTGGATGATCTACTATATACGACGCCGCTGTATATAACTAATCGAACTATTCGTAAGGAAGCTGTGATTCAACCTAGAACAATCATTCATCATAGAGCTTCTACTAAAATCCAAAGCGAAAAATGAGTAAATCTGATGTTGAAGAACTGCACAAACCAGCAAGGAGAAATTTTCCGTGGCGTTGTGTAATACTCAAAGGGTTAAATGATCTATTTCAAGCTGATTTAGCGGAAATAATCCCATATGCTCGAGTGAATAAAGGATTTCGATGCATGTTAGTGATAATAAATGCTTTCTCTAGATATGTCTGGGCATTCCCCATCAAACGCAAGAATGGTAAACTAGTTGCAGATGTAATGGATAAACTTCTGTCTGGTTTGCAAAGAACACATATACAAACTGATATGGGAACAGAATTTTATAATGCGGAATTTAAAAAAAGTGATGAAAATGTTCCATATGAATCATTATAGTAGTTATTCCACTTTGAAAAGTAGTATAGTGGAACGTGTAAATCGCACTCTTGAAGTAATAAGGTGGAAAACATTCAGTATGCAAGGATCCTACAAGTGGTTAGCAATATTACCTCGTATTGTTGCCGATTATAATTCTAGAAAGCATAGAACAATAGGATACAAACCGGTAGATGTAACGGAAAATAATGTTGCAGATATTTTGAACCATTTAAAATGTCATAAAGTTCTTGATACTAAGACACCTAAATTTCGAGTGGGGATTATGTGCGCATTAGCAAATATAGAAGCATATTCTCTAAGGGTTACACACCTAATTGGAGTTACGAAGTCTTTCAAATATCGACAGTAAAACGTTCAAGCCAAATCACCTCCACTTTACGCGATAGTCGTGACGAAGAGATTCAAGGCCGGTTCTATGAGCCGGAACTTCAAAGTGTTAAACATCCTGACATTCACCTAGTTGAACGTGTAATCCGACGTCAAGGGAATAAATCTCTCGTTAAGTGGCTGGGTTTTGATAATTCTCACAATTCCTGGATTTCCAACAAAGATATTATATAATACGTTGTGTACGCTTACTTCTATATGTTGTACTATTATTATGCAATAAATAATTTTTTTATTTTAAATGTTTTATTTATGTTAACATATATACATATAACACTACATTTTCGAGGATTGGTGAGATTATAGTATCACAGTCTTATATTCTTTTTTTAAATAGGGCAGAATCTCTAGCTAATCGTTCCCATTCACCTCGCACCTGCCTATGCGCCACGTTCCATGCTATTATACAGTGAACTACGTTTTTGGACTCATGAATGCACACCTTCTTACTTGGCCAGTCGTCGTCTAATGACTCATAATTCGGTAAATACCGTTCTATTTCGCGTACAAATTGCTCCAAAGATATTTCTTTAAGTTCTTCTATTAATCGATTCAGAAAACAAATGCACATTATACCATCATCATGTTTTTGCAAGTATTTCTCACAAAGACGTATTCCTCCCCCATACTTATTAACTAAATTATCTAAATAGTCATCACTAAACCTACCCATCCCATACACCTTTTCATGTTCAGCATCAAATTCTAATGATTGAAATTGACATATAAGTCTTTGCACTGCACTAGCACAGTCCACAGATTTAGGCCACGACTCTGCACTATAACACATCCACATATTGACTAACATATATTATATATCCCTGTTCTCTATATGCTCGTTACCTCCCACTTTTTACTTTTGCGCTACATCAATATTCTGTTTTTCATTGGCAAATTCAAGAATTTCCATAAAAAATACTATATTGGGATCGAATATATCCTGCAATGGTGCTATTAACCTGCCTATGTCAAGCTCAGACATTTCCGCTGCTGCACTTATTATTTTATTATGAAATAATGAAAAGTTCATGGTAGGTATTAGATCCAATCGATAACTTATTATCTTAAGAAGTCTCCATAACTGTTCTATAGACTCCCATCCTAAAGAGAATTTTGATTCTTCACAATCATTGATGCGAATAGCTTTCTTCTTGTTAATAGTTTCATACGATACAGTTTTCGGGCCCATCTTTGTAGGTCCTTCCGCTGAGTAGAAATAATTTCTAATTAATCCCTGATTGTCCATAAGTAAATGCCATTCCTTCTTATGAAACGTCACTCCACTACTCCTAGATCCACCAAGTTTCACGACTGCTTCAAAATTGAATCAAGGTGACAGACCGACACTAATATACTTCGACTTACTTTTGTTTGTGTAATACTGCACATTATTAATTAAAATATCTCTACACTCACTGGAATTTATAATACTGGCAGTCTTCGCCTTTTCTACCGCTTGACGTAAGATGTTCTCCATTATGTACGATACTGACTTCACATGCACTCCCTCTATATTTATATCCCACCTTCCCCTCTCTTTTTTTACGTGCAGGGTCAGTGACGTGACATCGACGTTATTAACACGTATTACTACAACGATCTTGACAGCTTCACTGTTCCAAGGTTACCTGTCAATACTGGAGAGTCCACTGCTTCAAGGTTTTATGACAATAATTTGATTAGGGTTAGCACTCCTTCCTCTTCAATACAAAACCGAGATATTCCACGATATTCAGTATGTCAACTACCCCTGTTCAAGACGATTGGAATACACCTGAAGTCTATCAACCATTATCACTACTTAATCTTAGTGCGCGACGAGTATGTAACCTTATACCTGACTGGGTAAAATTTGAAAAAAAAGAATTACTACCACCTACTACAACAGTGCATCGGAATCAATATGAAGAGGTAAAGTGGGACTCGGCATGGTTCGACACCTTGGGCAAGAGAATCTACGATCACGCCTCGGGCAGTAGTTTGAAATATTACTCTCACACAATCGCCCTGTACATTCGCTACCATCTGGTTGGTAGTATGCATTTATGCCATGCATGCTACTCCACGTTCCAACCACGAGATTACCGCGTGGTTGACCACGACGTCCATATGGAAAAATGGGAAATTTTTTACCACATATCACATGATGAATACTGGTGCTCATCATGTAGAGCACCCCTAACCACGTTATATGATGTATATGACAATAACTCGTGTTACCTGTGTGACGAAGTCTGATATGTGGACTATTCATATTTTTTGCTATGTATTGTATGTAATAGATTATTTTATGTCATTCGATTACCTTCTTCAGCAGTTAAAACATGTGCGACGTGCCACGAAACTTTTATTATCCTCAGTATTACAATTGTTTCGATAAACGCTTGGTAACCTATCGAACATGGTCTCCTTCATCACTTGCTGCGGCAGGGTTCATTTCCACATCTACAGACGACACGGTTGAATGCTTCCTGTGTGGGGTTAGAATAAACCGATGGCAACCATCTGACAATCCGTTACAGGAGCATCTCCGATGGCCACCACACTGCACGTATGCTCAGTTACTTGCACCACGTCCACGCAGATGTAATGAAACGGAAGTGGAAAGAACCTTTTGCACTTGTACTAAATCAAAATGTTTTATTCCTAGAGAAAATCATATTTCTGAATAATGCAATTGTACATGTCCTTGTTTATACAGGAAATAAATATATTAATATATACTTTTCTTTTTTTTGGTTTCTAGAGTGTGTATCAGCTAAGGTGAATAGATAGGATACACAGGTAGCGTTGAGTGCGTGGTCATCACAAATGACCTTGTTAATGTAGGAGATGACTGACCTTGGTATTGTATAACCTTTTGGGGCCTCGAGGAAGTGGGGCATACGAGTGGCCTTCATGGTTTGTGAACTTGGTAAAGTAGGCCACTGTTGTATAACCTTGGGCGTGTGGGGCTTTGTGAAAGTAGGTCAGACACTGCAATTGTACAACCTTGGTCAGGTGGTAGCCTTGATACAGTGGTAACCTTGGAAATGCGGGACCTTGGAAATGTGGTGTGTTCCAGAAGTCTCCAAACTTACCTACTTAAAACGTTGAGTAGAAAAACTTAAGGAACACACCGAAACATAGAACAGTGCATGGCAAACCCCATCGGTTCGGAATTTTAGACGATAAGAGGACTATACTGCCATAACTACATACACAAGTATATTCTGCACAGAGAAACTCTAGTATATGTTACCATCCAATCACAAAGATACCCTTGGATTTGTAAGAGTTAAATCTCCGTAAAGTAAAACCATAGTTAGAGAGTAAAAAAAAAGTTGATGAACATTGAACGCAACACGGAATAAGAGCAATAAGAATCAATACATCTTTTTACGACTGTTCATTGTGTACTTGAGCTATATAAACCAAGGGCAGAGGGAAACGGCTTAAAAAAATATCTAATGTGAAACAACATACCACCTACACAGTGGAAATTAAAAGAAATGATATAAGATAACAACAATTTCTACGTTCATAACGAAAATAGGCAACATTGTAAAAACAAAAACAATCACATAGAACATAATAATTAATCGATATGGTTATGTTGGTATTTTTATATCTTTGGAATACACAGCTGTTTCACCCAGACACACAGACACGCACGCACACACACACACACACACCATGGGAAACTTTGCCTAACATTGTAAAATGAACTAACAAGTCGATTCAGCGTTTGTGAAGAAAGTCGATTGTATAACTTTCTATACCTACACATGTATATGCATGTTAGACGGTAATTGCTACAGAATAAACATTGGGATTTTCTGCTAAGTATAGAATAACTTCTGTAGAGACGGAACACAAAAGAAAAAATCAGCAATTACTATTACTAATAGCTTTTTTGGTAAAAGTAAATAGGTGCGATTCGATATTAGTTTAAAACGTCAACTTTGGTCGACCAAAAAACAGATTCTTTTATAGAAAAAATAAACTAATTTAAAATGTTGAAAAAGTGGTGTGAAGGTAAACAAAGGCTAGAAATTTGTTAAAACCATTTTTCCACTTAAAAAACTTTTTCTAACGTCAAACATCGAAAGATATCAATATTGTTTTTTACTACTTTCTGTTATAAAGATTATAAAAATTTAACGTTAGTTTTGAAGCTATAAAAGACAAAATGAATTTGTGAATGCGTATACTCGTTTCAAAGGATACGGTTACAATAGAAAATGAAAATTAAAAAAGTTTATAACATTTATGATAAAACTTGCGTGACAGAAAAGTTGGAAAGATTTATCATAAGTGCAGATACTTCGTTCTTTTTCATATTATAGGATTTTTCATACACGTATAATTTAAATTTTTATTTTTATCTTCAAGTTCAAACTAATAACAACCAGCAGTGAATATTTACAAAAAAATTAATGTACAGTTTTAGTGTAAAAAGTATTTCATCATAATAATTGTTAAATAAACATTAAACAGCTCACAGAAAACTACTAAAAACAAGCATACTATATGATTAAATATTAGCTACAAAGATTGACGATATACTTTACTAAATATATACAGGGTGAGTCAGAAAGAATGGATCAACACTAAGCTGGAGGTACTACACACCAAAATATTATGTTTGAGCTCATCATGCCTTATACGAATGTTGCTGTCTTAAGAGATTCGGGGTGTTGAAGGTTTAAATTTTATTCTGAAATTTCTCAGTAATTAAGAAAGTGTTGATAGCATGAATCTGAAAATTGTTATTGTTGGGTTTTGTGGTGTGAGAATTACGAATTTGAAGCTTATGTTGACGTTGCTCCTAGAGGGCGCTAGTTTCACGATATTATTTAGGTAAATCAAAACGTATGTTTTTTATCTGTTGAGCTATGCTTATAACATCTAAAACAACGTTCAATTCTACAAAAGGTACTCTTGTTTAGGTCACGTAACTTTATCGGTTTCTGACTTATTTGCGCTTAAAAGTTTCAATGCTTTTTTTATTGATTTTCTTTCAGGATTGGATATAGGGTGTGTTATTATTACTATTATTAATAATTGTTATTTTCATCTTTTCAAAATTAAAAAATCACCACAAAATACATTGAAACTTTTAAATACAAATAGCTCAAAAACCAATAAAGTTAGACGACCTGAACAAGAGCACCTTTTTTATGTAGAATTGAAGATTCTTTTCGATTATTAACTTTTTTTAAGCATAGTTCAACAGATAAAACAATATGTTTTGACTTACCTAGATAACTCGGTGAATCTAGCGTCCTCTAGGGGCAACGTCAAAATAAGCTTCATATTCGTAATTCTCACACCATAAAACCTAACACTACCAATTTTCAGATTTTCAGAAATTATTTAAATGTTTTATAATTTATCAGAGTGATTTTCAAACTATACACCTAAACTTGAGGATTTAATCCTCATGATAAATAATGGTGAAACAAATTGTAGTAAAAGTTGAAGTGAAATTTATTTTGTTTCCCATATTTTCTATGCACAGTTGCGCTTGCCGAATCCACGATCTCCAGATATCGGCCCATAACTAGGGTGTTGGCGGATTGTCTCGGCAGCATCATGTATCCGATTTCTCAATTCATGCTCAGAATTAACTTCGGTGACGTACACTATACTTTTTAAGTGAAGTAATAGAAATTAACAGGATTGGGGTCGGGCGATCGAGGTGGTCAGGATATTAGACCACCTCGACCCACTCATCTTCCGGAAAACACATTATCTAGATTTCGCCGGACTTCGCTCGTATGTGGAGCACCATGTCTGCGAGAAACCACATAACTTGCTGAGCATGCAACAACATCTTGAAAATGTGTTCGGCGAGACAACCACATAAGCTATGTGACATCGAAAACAACATCTCTGTAAAAACTGTAGTTCGGGTTCAACTGAGATGATTCATCCATGTGTACCGAGATAGATGCTCTATTAGTGCACATCGTGAATATAGATGGACTTGTTAAATTCGCATTGTCATCCGTGTAATAGTGTTTATGTACGGTTGCTCTTCGACGTCATACAAAACCTCCATCTGCACGACAATATGTACAGGTTTAACTACTCCTACACGTTGCCCAAGGCGTCGATCGAATATTGCCATATTCCCTACCACATTGCACCATACGTAAAAAGGATTTACGTGTCGGATGAAATCTATCTGAAAACCTATCTTCATAGAGACGAGCCGCAAGCACAGATTTTTGCCGTGATTCCCCATATGCAAGTACCATGTCCGTAAGTTTTTCGTTGGAGAAATTATGCTCCATAATTTTTAACCTTTAAATGTGATGACACAATTTGAATGTCACAATGACATAAGCACACTTAAACAACAGTTGTCAAAATTTCAGTTGTTTGTCGCCATCGTGATTTCACGTAATTTGTATGTATTCTTGGTTTGAAAATAAGTTTAATGGATATCTAGGAAACTAAAAAACTCTTACTACAATTTTTTCACCTATTAATCATTATTTGTCATAAGGAATACGTCCCCAAGTTTATTGTTATCGGCTGAGAATCATCCTGTATAACACTTGATCAGTACGTACATTTTTATATTTAAAAAATTTGTTTTACGTACCAGTAATTGCTTATCAAGTGTTATAATTATAAAATGGAATTTAAGTAAATTTTATCCAAGAAACTGTTGGAAGATAAAGCACAAATCTAATCATTATTGTTGTTTTACATTACACTTTACTTCTTTACTTACTATAAAAGAAAATCTAGTTTGTTCCTTTTTTTTATGGCAAGCTATAAACGAGTATAGTCGAATTTTCTATAAAACGGTCTTCTGTGATTGAAAAGTGTGACATTTTCTAATAAGTGTGGAACTTAATATCGATCATTTTCACTTCGAGCTTAGTTTACTACATTGAGACTTACATAAATTTAGAGTTACAGAGGTTGCATATCGTAATAGTGATAGATAGTTCTGTACTTTCCATCATGAAGGCAAAACTTTCAATCTTATGAGATTACAGCTTCAAGCTAATACAAAACAAATACCTTCCACCAATTTTATTCTATTAGATACAATTATTGATTTATCTATTTAGAGGCAGAATCACAGCTTATTGTTGTTTTTACTCCAATATTTTTAATAAAATTAATCCCAAAGCACCACACCACACGACCTTCCAACCTACAAAATGGAAATTAAAAGAAATGAAATAATTTTAATTTCAATTTTTGTAGGATAACTATGCAACCTCTGTCAAACCGACGTTTAGAACTTGATGTCTGACAGAGGTTAATATACATCTAGATGCTAACTTAAAAAATTAAAGGAAATGAAATAATTTTTTTAGGGTAACTGTGCTACCTCTTTTTTGTACGTTCATAAAGCAATCAGGCAACATTGTAAAAACAAAAAAATTATATGTCAGAAAAACGTTTAAAACTTCATGTCAGATAGATATTAATATATACATGTTAACTTAACAAAAATTCCAAAGCCGCCCGCTTCTATAAGATATCAATGAAGCAGTATAACCATTTTTATTCATATTTAATTAATTTTCTTTAAAAAATACATCTACACTTTTTCTGATAAAATTAATCGTTATTCAGATAATGAAAAAATTTAACCAACACTTAAATTCTACATTAGGAATTTTTTTGCCACTAAATTACGCGTCATATCCAAAATTGGATAAAATGTAATTAATCGACACGTTTAAGGTCTATATCTAGGTGTTTTTATATCATTTGAAATATGCAGCTGTTTTAGAAATATTTGATAAAAACTAAAAACTGCTCCTAATAAAACCCCCCTCTCCTCCGCAGGATTTCTCTCAAAATCTAATCAGCTCTAAGCCAAATGAAAACAAGCTTAAATACAAGATTTTAAGTACGTAGGTACGTAGGAGTTATCAGGGATACTAACATACATCCATACACATATACACACGCACAGACGCATGCACGCACGCACGCACGCACACACACACACACACACACACACACACACACACACACACACACACACACACAAACACAAACTCACACACAAACACACACATGCACACACACAAACACACAAACACACACACACGCACACGCACACGCATACGCACACGCACACGCACACGCACACGCACACGCACACGCACACGCACACGCACACGCACACGCACACGCACACGCACACGCACACAGACATCCAAACACTATGGCCGATCTTGGCAAAACTTGACCAGTAGTTGCAAAATGAGCTAATAAGTCCACTGTTATACCTGTATATGTATATGTGGGTTGGAAGGTAAAAAGTGAAATGCACTTTGTTGCTAGCGAAAATTAACATTCTTATTGAGTAAAACGTAATTAAGGGATTGTAGTTGTTGAAAGATGTAAATTTTTCTTAACAAGCTAAAAGCGATCATTCAACTCGGCTTGGTTAACCCTAAACATAATTTTTCATTAGGCGCGATTTGGCGCTAGACAAAAGTAGCTAGAAGTAGTCATGTGATGGTTTTATTATAAAAAATTGTTCCCCTCTAGGGAAGGATAGTAGACAGCCAGATACATTAAGTAAGATTCAGTCGCATTTATGACTTAAAAACTCTCTTTCCGAAATACCTATTCAGGTGAATAGTGCTAAAAGACTCGAATTGAGTTTGTAATTTGTCAGTAATTACGGTTTCCTAGTAAAAGGTGCAACTTTATTCGTTATCTCAGAGCGTTAAAATATCTTTGTGCATGAAAAGTATTAAGTGAAAATTAAATACAAGTACTTGTTATTTGTCAAACTGTTACTGAGAATAAGAGTAAGTTATTAAGTTGTTTACAAAACAGTGATATTCGAGTTTAAATCAAAATCAAAGTGTACCATGACATTAAAAGTGATAATTTCGCCGTATGGGTAAGGTGGTGCGATTTTGAGTACCTTAATATTTGAAGATAGTCAGTGTATTATGTACCGCTTATTTAAAATTAATTAAACCGGCTACTAAACAAGTTCCATGTGTTTGTTTTTAAGTATACTAAGCAATTTTATTGGGACGGCAGCTAAAAACAGGCATCGTATTGTGCATTGCAACAAGTGGGACCGTTGTCATTAAAATTGTCGCGCTCGATTACATGTGGAGCGCCTTCAGCCAGTTCTAGATGGCATAACGGATTATTTTGTTTTAGTGAGTTCTCACTTATCGGGGCTTCTTTGTTTTTTGCTTATATTGTAATATACAGTCGCATAAGGTACAGTAGGATTAGAATAAGGTATTTCACCAGATTCAATAGATGTACTAGGGTTTATGAGTTTTGTTTTAAGTAAATAACCTATTTAAATTGATTCTACATTATCAGTTATTTAATTAAAGTCATTAATATAGTGAAGTATCGGGAAGGTTGTATGCCAAATATTTAACGTACAGTAGGAAGCAATTAAATCAGTTTAATTATTTACAGTTGTTGGAATACAATGTTTGATTGTATAGTAACTTAGGCACCGTATTTGTTATCCGTTTTAAGTTTGACAAATTAGTCACTTCAGGAAAGCTTCTTTGTAAAGCAGTAAATTGTTAAATATTATTTCACGTAGATAAAATCTAACGTACATTTTGAAAGTTGAATTGAATTATATCAATTTTATATTGATAACTAGATTACCTACCTACCGTGTGCCTTTATTTTGTTTTGTTCAGCCAATCAAGGTTGTACTATCCAAACCATGAAGATTTTACTGATAAACACATATTGCAGTAGCGATTTTGGACATCCATTACAGAACTCTGACCTTTACTTTGTGGTAAATGTAATGTATTTGAATCGTTATTTCAGTTACTCTAAGTCTTACGGCGGACACTACGTTTTCCACTACCCGCTTGTTTTAACAGAGTCAACGTTCAGTTGTAAAATATTGTAGTAAATAGTGCCATTTTTTGTGAAAGCGGATTAAAGGTAGGTTGGCGAACTGGCTTTTTAGGAAGACTTAATAAGGGGACATGAGAGATGGTGTTTATTAAATGTACTCAGAACGGACAAGAGCAAAACTTTGTCCATCGTAAAAAGTTATCTTTATCCACTTGATCTTTCGATTCATTAAATATGCGGTTATTGTACTCAAAGGTGACAATCTAGTGTATCGATACGAGATGACCTGTGGATGTGCATTGGTGTAAACCATATTGCCTGTATTATTTTATTTTATATTCCTGGTTCTAAGGTATCTTTCGGTAAGGTTCTTAAAACCACAATTTATTATTTATATTTTTTCTTATATACTACTGTTAGGGTAATTCATAAGTGGGACTTAGCAACTGAACTTAAACTCACCTCTGTCAAGGTAAAATTTGGTGAAATTATAAAAAGAGGCGTTTTATTTTATTATAAACCGCAGGAACATAAACTAGCATGACTAGCATAAAATTTATGAAAGGACGACAAAACGAAGTTATTTCTGACGTACGTCTAGAATTTGTTTATTTACGTTAGGTTGCTGTAGGGTTGTTAAATGATTCAATCATTGACTTTTGCTTAGAAAGTCTGATTATTTACTGTAACCGTATCACAGGTGGGACATAAGTTTTGAGAAAAGGAGTGGCTTGAAATTTCTACCCGACTTTGATGTTTCATTTAGTTACCATGAAGTAAGCCAACAAATCGTGGGTTTATGTCATTTATAAACGTCAAATTGTTTCAATGGTTAAATACAAATTGTCATACCAACCTGAAATTTATAAGAATATGAAAATGCTGCTTTGACTAACATAGTTTCTAATTCTTATCACATAAGCTTCTTTTGCTTGTTACCACTTGTTACTTTCTTTCATATTTCCTACGTTTCCATATTTCAATTTTCATGATACGTTTTCAAAACAATTCTTTTCAGAACTGTTAATACCGCTTTCTAGTCTCCAAGAGGTAGGTGTTTTTAAAATTGTCTTCACTTCAATTAAGAGTGATCTGAAATTTACAGCGTGTGGCAAATGCTTTGGGTACTGTCACAACAGTGAAAAACATCAAGTGTCGGGCAAAATTCAACTCAATTCTGTCTAGTCCGGGTAAAAAACGGCCACATAAAAATGTTAAATCCGAAAATCTTGCAGATACCTCGAAAATGGCCATCAGCAATACCTTATATAATATGTCCGAACAAAGTCAGTGTATTATATTTACATATAGCTGTTACATTAATCTAAATTGTATTATTTACAGAAAAACACGTCACAGTTGCAACTTTAAATACAGAAATTCGCAACACCCATATTCTGTTACGCGATAGAAGTTTAAATCGTACCATACATACAATGGGGTTCAAGTTCCAGAAAGAGTGTAATCGAAGAGCTTTGGCAGAAAAAGGAAATATAGCTGAAATGAGAACACAGTTTTGAAATAATACATACGAGAAATCGATGCACCAATTCGTAGACATGCAGTATTTATTGACGAAACATGGATTTACTCAAAAGAACTCCAGGAAAATCATGTCAATTATGACGATGTTAAGAGTGTACGAAAACGTCAAGGATATGATGGTAAAAGATTTATAGTTCTTAATGCTGGAATTGCCTCAAGATTTGTACAGAATGCTTCTTTGCTATTTGCGTCCAAGTCATTGAAAGAAGATTACCATGGTAAAATGTTTAAAGACTGGCTCACTGAAAATCTAAACATTTTAGAAGGAACTCCAATAATTATAATTGATAATGCGCTTCACCATTCCATGTTAGTGGAAAAACTACCAAGATCGTGTTGGACGAAAGGTAACCTAATTTCCTGGTTAATAAAGAATAACATTATTCATGATCCGGCTTCATTCAAAACTGAGCTCTATTCGTTAGTAAAATCACAACGAATAGTAAAACGATATGAGGTAGATGAAATAATAAGGAGTTACGGACATGACGTATTAAGATTGCCACCTTATCATTGTGAATTCAATGCAATTGAACTAATATGCGCACATACTACAGGATACTATGACAAGCACATAGGATGAGATGCCTTCAAAGACGAAAATGTAATTAGTATGTGGAACGAGGCTTTACAGCAACCTAATCAACATATTTGGGCCAATTGTGTACGTCATACAGAGGAGATTATAAAACAGTGGTATAAATGTGAGGAAGTGCTAGATTTTACAGTAAACGTTACAAGTAATTGTGATAGTTCGGATACAGATGAATCGTATATTATCTTTTCTTTAATCAATACGTTACTACAACGTAATTATGTATTTCACAAATATAAAGGGTATCCACAAACTCTTTTCACAAAAGAAAGCTGCAGATTCTAGAACTAATTTTTTGTCGATTTAACGTAAATTACCTTAATACAAAAATACTTCCTAAGAGAGCTGGAGCTCTTGGAAGATCGCGCTCTAACATCGGTTTAATTCAAATATCTTCAAAATGGTTTCCCTTTAAATGATAGCGTTCTGCATTTATTTACTGGTATATGCCCAGTATATCGTATGGTGTGAATATGATTTTTTAGTTGTACTCATAAGCGGCTTGTTATTCATAAGTTTTTTGTTTTTCAAAATTTCGCAATTTTAACATTTTTTCATAAAATAATGATACTCTTGTCTGAAGTCGCTATGATGCACCGTTTTCGAAATAAATCGATTTGAACTTTTTAGGTTTAATCATACTTTTATAAAATTAACTAACGAATTCATTTACAATTATGAAAGATGGCTATGGAAAATAAACAAAATAACAATTGCGTGAACTTCAAACTGCTCTCATGTCATAAATTAATTTTGCTTTAGAAAGTAAGAAATAAATTCGGGTGAAGAATAATCATTTTTAATACAAAAAAATGTTGCTGGCACAATTAATAATAAAAAAAATTCAAAATGGCAACTGAAAGCATGAAACAAAACTGAATCTACAAGACGACCACCCGTTTCTATGCACAAATTTATTCGTTTATGTAAAAATGCCTAATTTTCCCAAAAATTTCCCAGCTGTTCCTAAATTCGTCGCAGGCAACCTGAATTCTTCGAACAGTTTTGCTATAGTGAGCCGAAAAACCATCATGTAAAAACCACAAGTTCCGCCGAATATTCAGATTAATAACATCTAATAAATCCGGTAAAGTACTTTGTAGAAAGTTGAGATATTCTTCGCCGTTTAAACTATTAGGCAATTCTACAGGTCCAAGCAAATTATCACCAAGAACACCTATTCATAGATTAATGCTAAACCATTCCTGATGTTTACTTTCCCTTATCGCATGAAGGTTTTCATCAACATAGGAGTAATAGTGTGCATTGTGCATATTAAAAATTCCATCTTTTGCAAAGCAGCTTTATCACAAAACAAAATATTAGAAAAAAATCTTGGTCTGGATTCCATTTATTTTGCATCCAATTGGAAAAATCAACACGAGTAGGAAAATTACCTACTTGCAAGGCCTGAACTTTTTTTAAATGAAAGATACAAGCCTTCCTTATGTATGTTCCACAGAAGATGTTGACACCTTGGGATACATTGCAGCCAACCTTCTTACGCTTATTTTGGGATTGTACTCAATTTCCATTAAAATATCCTGATATTCTTCCATTACATCAGCATGTCTTCCCTTTTCAGTATTTTTAGGAATTACCGATCCTGTTTCCCTAATTCTTTGATGAAGAAGCGTAAATGATTTAGGAACAGGATGTCTTCTACATGGAAATTTATCTGCATGTCTACGTATTGCAGCCCGAACGTTGCATTGCATTTCGCCGTACAGTAAATGCATATCGGCATATTCTTCGTTACTAAACGAAATCATTCTAACAATATTCAACTTTTTGTATTTACGATAATGTAACTAAACAATAAAAAATCTTTCACTTAAAACTTATTTGACACTTTAACCTCAACTAGTATCTGTAATACTAGTTGTTTTGACGTTTACGCAATTGTTATTTTGTTTATTTTCCATAGCCATCTTTCATAATTGTAAGTGAATTCGTTAGTTAATTTTATAAAAGTATGATTAACACACGAAAAGTTCAAATCGATTTATTTCGAAAACGGTGCGTCGTAGCGACTTTAGCCAAGAGTATCACTATTTTATAAAAAAATCGAATTTTTTTTAAATTTTATGTTAAAATTGCGAAATTTTGAAAAACAAAAAACTTATGAGTAACAATGTTTTTGAAGATATTTGAATTAAATCGATGTTAGGGCGCCATCTTCCAAGAGCTCCAGATCTCTTAGGAAGCATTTTGAATTAAGGTAATTTACGTTAAATCGACATAAAATCAGCTCTTGCGAAATTTTGAAAAACAAAAAAATTATGAATAACAATGTCCAATGCCCCGCCCAAACGTGTCGCTTATGAGTACAACTAAAAAAATCATATTCACGCCATACGATTGGGCATATTCCACTAAATAAATGTACTGAACGCTATCATTTAAAGGGAAACCATTTTGGAGGTATTTGAATTATACCGATGTTAGGGCGCCATCTTCCAAGAGCTCCAGCTCTTTTAGGAAGTATTTTTGTATGAAGGTAATTCACGTTAAATCGACATAAAATCAGCTCTAGAATCTACAGTTTTCTTTGTGAACAGAGTTTGTGGACACCCTGTATACTTATTAATTGCATTAAAATTTATTTAATCATCTGGAAGGCCACAACATTGCTAGCTATTACAATTACAGTTGTACATATTCGAAGATCTTTGAAGATCGTAAATACATAACCTACAAATGTTATAATAATTACTAATCATATGTAAATGTTTGACATATACCTTTGTAAAAATCAGCATTTTACATTAACCTAATTGTCAATTTTTATCCACCTGTGGGTCAAGTGATATTTTTGAAACCATATTTCATACTATCACCTGCAATTGTAGTTAAGATTAAATACCTTTGTAAGTACAATAACATTTAACACTTACCATGACCTTTAATTTTTACGTTACGATTCTAATTGGTTTTAACAAAATTACAATTCAATAACTTCAAAATATTAAATTTTTTAAGTTTTTCTACGAAGTGTTGTTTTGACATTAAGATTTGGAAACATTACTGCATTACCGCCATCTAAGAGAAGATTCATTAAGTTTGATTTTTAATGGGCTGTAGTTACACGAGAGATTTTTTTTTTGTCCGGATAAAATTGATTTTTACTTTCTTGCTAAACAAGAAAGTATTGCGGTCGAAAAAAAGTCGAAAAAAATCAGTTGCGGTTATTTTGATGTTTTACGACTGCCTGAACCCGAAAAAAATTTTAATTTTTCAAAATGTCTGAGTGTGTGTGTGAGTCGGTGAGTGTAGCTGTGGTTACTCGCTAGCCGAAACTATACAGAAGATTTTGATGAAATTTGGAATGAAGGCCTACAAGACAATTATGTCGACAAAACTGTTATTTTGGGGGAAATTTTCAAATTTTAACATAGGAGATTGAAATTCAGGTTATCAAGAACTCGCATGAAATGCAGTTTTTTGCAATTTTTTAAAACTTTCATATATATACATTTTTTTAGCAGAAATGTGTATTTCCGATACCGTTCAAGATATAAGAGAATTAAAAATAAATATGTGTAGTTAAATAAATGTTCTTTAAAGAGATTTCTTTACGTAATAAGTTATGGTATAAATTTGCCTACATTTAAGGGGACAAACTTAAGCACTTATTCAAAATTGATTTATTCAAAATTCTCTACAAGCATTTTTTTTTTGTTTTTGTACATTTTCTAGGCAACCAACCACTCGTATGAATGCAACTAACCTGCTTCTTCAAAAGCGATTAGTATAGGAGGTATGAATTTTCATTTAATATTGATATTGTTATAGCTTTCTAACTATTTTGGTTACAAACTTGAGATTTTGGAAATAAACTTTGTTCATTTGAGCTAATGAATTGATATTATCTGATGAAAACACTTCTTCCGGTTTTTCCGGAAATTGAAAACATTCCTTGTATTGCTGGTAAAACATTCACATATTATTACATTAATTTAATTTACTTTAAAATGATATGAAACAGTCCATAGTTATCCTGAAAGATAAGCGAGATATCTATTTTTTAACTATTAACCTACATATACATATGTAGGTACAGAAGGTTATGCAATCGACTTTTTTTCACTATCGCTAAATCGACTTTCTTAGATCATTTTACACCTTTTTGCCAAGTTTCGTCAAGATCCGCCATAATGTCTGGATGTCTCGGAGAAGGGGGGTTTATTAAGATCAGTTTTTGATTATTATTAAAAATTTCTAAAACAGCCGAATATTTCAAAGATAAAAAATGCCCCATATATTTTTAGTATTTTGCAAGGAAGTCCTACATTCATAGTTTTACGAGAATTGGTTGTTGGTAAATTGACACACAAACCACCTACGATAAAAAATCCTTCGGACTCGTATTTTATCTGGTTTTGTCAATAAAGAAACCAAATTAGAGTTTAAAAAATGAAATCTTATCTTGGAGAAAAAAAACCTGGAGTGTAATTCGGTGAGATAATTTAATAAATAATTAAAAATAATAGCTAAGTAATTATGAAAAATTCAAATCATAGCAACAAACAATAATCAGGTTTGAGAAAGTCTGCCATGGAAGTTTAGAAACCTTTCATTCAGATGCAAAGTTAGGGTTAACCTTATCCAATGTCAAAGTGACGGCTTATTGGATTTTTTATACATGAATTAAAATATCATTTATGAAACGTCACAAAGTGACACTTTATGACTCAATGTCAAAGGTAAAAGTTTACTTTTCAGACATGGAGTAAAAGTTATACTTTGTGCCTAGGCATTTTTACTTTTACCAAATGTGCTTATTAAATGTGCGTTGCTATGGTTTCATTACTTGCAAAGCGTTTACTTGCAAATCCTGATTATCTTATTCTTTTACCCTAATGATGTTTGATCTTTCCTTTCGATCTTTACCAATTATTTTTACGTTTGCGGATAAAAGTATAGTTATTCGAGAAAGTGATTTATGTAGCTCAGTTATTATTTGCCACTTCGTTCGCAAAATAAACTTCAGCTTCGCTACTAAAGTATCACTTACTCCTAATAACATAATATATATTACTTTTATGGATATAAGTTGACTCATATTTTTCATATTAAACCATTCGTTACTAGATTATGACGTAGGTCAATTCTTTGGTGGCAAAGATAGTATATAATATTGTGTCAATACACAGCTTTTTTTAATTTAATCATGTCTTTGCCAGTAAGAATTCTTTTATAAAATTAAGGTATACAAATATCAAAAGCATTTTTTAACAAAAATGCTTATAAAAGATGCACACATTTTTTGACATTTATAAAAAGGTTCTTACTAAAAAAGACATCTACAAAATGCGGTTAAAACGTTTAAAGTTTGTAAATATTTATAAAAATACACGATTCAACCTAAAGAACCTAGGTATTATTAATGGATAGTCATATTTTCATATCATTGTGTTATACTTTTTATTGCTTGAAATAATTTCCCGTTTTTATTTTATTATATGGTATAAAAAACGATTGGTTTATTTCAACTACGTGATTGTTTCGCAAACCATAACTGAATTTGAATAATAATATGTAAGTTAATGCAGATACATTAAAAGTTGGGATGAGAAACACAAGACGTTACTTAGTCAGTTTATTTCACACATGATGGATTTTTTATGGCTTACCTAAGCTATTTTACGACAAAAACACACGAAAAAGTTCAGAATGTCTTTAAATATACTTAAATTGCTTTATTTTTACAAATAAGGAACAAAAAAGAAACGAGAATAATATTACATATATTCTATATGTAGACGGTAAAATACCTTTGAAAAATTGTGCACTCTATGCATTGAATTAAGTAAACAACCTAAAGTTTGTTTTGAAACATGTATTTTGACATGTCTTCTAAATTTCATGAGAAAATATGATTGTTTTTACATTTTACTGTAATTTATTTTATGTTTGGGATAGCAATCGGACCAGTAAGTTGATACGTTTGGATTATTGATTAGACGAACTTGTAGCACACTAATGAAGTGCTTGTATATTGGTCGTTTTCATGAGTAGAGCTATACTAAAAAAATATTAATGTTACGTTGTCCCACTAACTATAATTTTACAATTTACAATTATTTACAACGTTAAACACGTAATCACCAATTTAATATATTATGTATATTTTAACATAACATAACATAACCTTCACGCCATTCCCTTGCGAGGTAGGCAAAACAATCACTGCCTCCTATTTTTCATTCACAATCTTTCTCCATGCTTTCCTATCGCTGCATACCTCCCTAGCTTCCGTAAGATTGTCTCTGACATGTCCTTTTATTTTTAAAACTCCTTATTTTTCATTCTTTTATCATACATTCTACTCCATTCAGCCAAGTTTTGACCTACCAGGCCCGGCCTTACCTCCAACCTCACCTACATAAATTTTCTTCGTTAATCTTGCGTTGTTCATTCTCTCAATGTGACCAAACCAACGTAATGTACTACTTTTATATTTATCCATCGTCGTCTTTTCTTCGCGACACTCCGTCATTATACACTCATTCTTTATCTTCTCCCTTCTCCTTTTACTACATGCGCTTCTCACGAATCTCATACCCACAGCATTTATTTTTCTTTCGTACTTTTTTTGACATACACATGTCTCACTTCCATACAGCACTGACGGGACAAACACGCCATTATGGATTACTCGTGTCGCAGATACGCTCATGCTTTCGTTTCTCGTTATCGTCCACATACTTTCAATCACTTTCCTTCCAGTATTGACACTACGTCCAATTTCGTCGTCCATTGTACCATCTGCAGTAAACGTTCTACGCATTTATACCATCTCGTCCACTTGTTCCACAATTTCATCTTGCAGAGTAAATACTCTACTCTCCTTTCCACCTTCACGATTGAACACCATAATCTTAGTTTTGTTCACGTTTACCTTTAGGTCCATGCTCTCACAGACTGTATCAAACTTCCTCAGAGCAGATTGTAGCTCATCCGCACTGTCACTTGATAAGACTGCGTCATCTGTATACACCAGAACTCGTACATTTACGTCCCCAACCATCACACCATTCGTGTCGTTACATGCTTGCCTAACACGTTTATCCATGGTACATTCGACAACCACGGTGACATCACAGAGCCTTGTCGCACTCTTTGCTCAATATTAAACTATTCACTTACACCTCCTCTCACCCTAACACATGCCCGGCTACCGTTATATACTACCCTTATTCTGTTTATTAGACCTTTATTTACGTTATATTCACTTAATATTTCCCACAACTTCTCCGCATTTACTCTGTCGTATGCTTTCTCCAGACCAGCAAACGCACAGTACAGCTTCATTTTACACTTAAACACTTTTCTATCACCTGCTGGAGATAAACCATCTCATCAACACATCCTCTCCCTGGCATGAAGCCACCCTGAACATACAAACCTTAGTTTATGTAGTTTCTCGTACTCTATTAATCAGTATTCTTCCAAATACTTTACCAGGTATACTGAGAAAACATATTCCTCTGTAGTTTTGCAATCACTCTTGTCTCGGGACTTTTCCATACTTAAGGCATACATTGAATAATTTACACAATCTTCGTATAAGCTTTGCATCTCCATACTTTAGCATTTCACCAGTGATTTCATCTACGCCTGCTCCTTTACCGTTTCTCAACCTTCCTACCGTTTTCTCTACCTGATTTATCCCAATATCCTTCTCAGTTTCATTCACAATTCCTTCTACACCTCCTCTCTCTTATTTAACCCTTCAGTCTTACTTTCCTCACTACTGTACAGCTTTCCGAAATATTCTTTCCAGCATTTCCTTACTTCACAATCGCTCAATACTATCTTGTTGCTCATATTCATCACTCCTGCAGCGTTCTGTTTTGTGCCACGTATAGTATTTTTGACCAATTTCTACGAGTTTTTTGTATCCCTCAAAATCATTCATTTTCTCTCCTTCCACAGCCATCGCTTCCTCTTTACTTATATTCTCACTACCTCCCTCGCTTCCTTATTTCTTAATCTGTACATCTCATACAATGGCTTTTTCTCAGTCTCATTTTTTGCAGCAATCATTGCCATGTACGCATCATTTTTCTTATATTCTGCCTTTTTTACCGATTCATTCCACCAAGCACATTTTTCTGCCTACCTATAGTTGCTCTTCCACATATCCGCACGGCACAACTGACAACACAGTTTTTCAAGCTTATCCATGCACTTTCAATGTCAGTGTCTTTTATTTGTTCGTTCCACACTGTTTCATTCACATTCAACTCTTTACTCACAGCATCTGCGTATTCCATTCTCGAACCATTATCCACTAGTTTGTCCACCGTAATTCTGGACGTTCGCACTACGTTTTCTTTCCTTCTGCAGACCCACGTTTGCCCTAAACACTCTCGCAATATAAACAAAAAGTGGTCTGATCCACACTCCGTCCACGCATTACTTCTGTGTCTCTCACCGTCGTTCATCATACACTATCAAGTAAATCATACTTTTATATTCACCGCTGCCATGTACACATTTGCACATTTTTATGTTTAAACCACGTATTAGATACAAACAGGCTTCTCTCCACACAGATGTTCACCAGGCGTTTACCATTCACATTGACTCTTTTGTCCCCGAACTTTCCTAAAACGTGTTCAGTATGTTCTCTCTGTACACCCACCCATCCGTTCATATCTCCCAATATCATCACTCTTTCGTTTGGTTTACATACTTTCAACACGTTCTCTACATCATTGCGGAAGTTCTCACACTCTTGGCCTCTTTTTCCATTCACCGGTGCATAGCACGCAATAAGAAAAATTCTTCGAAACTCCTCTTTTAATGTAATCCACATTACCCGGAGAGATACCAATTCGTACTGTTTAACACATCAGTTCGCTGTTTCACTTACGGTCACCCCACTCCTTTTGCGCCATGCTGCTATCCTTCATCTCCATAGCATCATTTCCTTTGCGCTTTGTCTCTGGTACACACAGAATATCAAGCTGCCTTTCGTACATTACATTCACAATTTCAAATTCTTTACCATGCGTACCTCTGGTACTGGTAGTACTGGGTGGTATTAGAAATTAATGGATTTATCCTAATTTTAAAAAATCACCATACGTGTATTTTTTTGAGAGATTCAGTAGCTGCCCATTTTAAACGTTACGTATGAACTGACTCATTTAAGTTAAATAATGGATGCTATTACACGCCAGGTGTTTTCACCTGCGATCAGAAGTATGCGCGATTGAATGGGGAAAAGCCTGCACGCGCAATAGTGAGCGATTGTTTTTATCCATGTTTATGTGCATTGGCTCTTTCGCGCACTATTACTCCTATGTTTTTATTCACAGAGTAAAGAGCGTTGTGTAAACACTAATCGCGTGTGATACAGTACAGGAAGCTTTCGCGACCTGGAGTTTATGAACATCATGCCATGCGGTTTTGTTAAACGCGCGTTCTAGTGAAATGGACAAAAGTGCTAGAAGAAATATCACACAAGCAGTTATATTCGCTTATCTAAGTGTGATTAAATTAAGAAAAAGAAGATCGCTGTGGTGAAGAAGTATAGAAAACCATATGGTCGTTTGCTTCTGAATCAAGTGCTGCCAGATTGATTTTAAAAATTAATTGCGAATGGACAGTAAAGTGTTTAATATATTATTGAATAAAATCACAAAAGATCACAAAACAAGATACTGTTATGAGGCAGAGTATAAGTACAGAAGCACGAGTTGCAGCCACTCTGCGATATCTGGCTATAGGACGTGCATTTAAAGATTTCAAATGTAGTACTGGTATATCTGAACCATCATTTTCAAAATAATACCAGAGACGTGTAGAGCTATTTATACAAACCTTCAACCAGAATATCTCAACGTGTGTAATTAAATTACCTTTGTACGTATAACTTTACACCGAGTCCCTAGGACGTAGAAATTAATAGGTATTGTTGAAATAAAAAAAACCTATATTGTAAGTTTAATCAAAATGCAATTCTCAGTTTCAGTTTTAATTTAATGATAACTGCTCATAAAAAGAACTTAAATAGTCAGTGTTAGCTTCCAACTGTTGTGCTTCTTATTTTGGAAATACCTGTGTTTCTGAAATGCTTTGAAAACTGTTGGCTTGTGCTACATCAGCATTATATGTATAAAGTTGACGCATACAACAACACGCTGTTACACCCATCGTACAGATTAGTGTCTTCTGTCAGTTTTTTTTTAATAATCCTGCGTAGCACGTTGTTTATTATAGAGTCTGCATAAATGGCTTGCAATTGAGCCATTTTTTGGCTGTATTAATTCCAATAGCATCAAATTCTGTCAACTCTTTGGAATTAACTTTTGCTGTGCCAGCACAAACTTTTAAAAATTCTTCCTGAGAACTACTTGTCACTTTTTTTTCTTATTGGTGTATGATCAGACTGAAAAGATAAATATAACTTATTAGTTTTACATCTCCAGACGCCATCTATGAATTCCTTTATGTTGATGTCGGAAAAAAGGGAAGAACATCAGATGGGGTGTATTTAAATATCACAATAGCATCAAAAATAATCGATTATTTTCCAAGTAACGATAGCGTAGCTATTTTAAGGATTATGTCGAGTTACGATTGAAAAATAATCATAATTTTCGATTGCTCGAGTGGTATTCGTTACAATTATATAATGAATAGACCGATAATAGTAAATTATTATACTTATCATCTATTTTGTATGAATATTCAACGTACCTTTATTGTAAATAAGAATGAGATAGATCCATAGCTCAAAAATTGACAAGTAGGTATGAAGTGGAAGAAAAACTCAAAACGAAAATTCTCAATTATTTTTTTATTATATGTGTACGATGTACTTAAAAAATAATCCTACATATATATGTTTCGGTCAATTAAATAATTAGACCATCATCAGGGGATGAACCGAATTTAACACACAAACACCAAAATATTTGTTCAGATAACATCTGAAGCTAAATACAATAGAGAAAACTACAAAAACTATTTTATTACAGAACGAAAGGTAAAGTGGCAAGATCATATAGTTGCAAGTGGACGAGCTTACCTATACTACAAGAATTTACTTTGCATTTTTATGTGTAGTCTTAAAATTGCATAATATTAAATAAATTACTTGGACAAAGAACTCACGTTTTTATTTTTTGTCTCACTTTTCTCGCTCTGCTTGTTCTTTCACATGTCTGGAATTTCTTCAGTGAACTCTTCAGCCTGTTCATCTATATTTGTAAAGTTTGGTGTATAGATCTCATACCTACCTTTTCCGCTACGCTGACTGTCCAACACTTTTTTAAGTTCCTTTTGAAACGACCCTTTCTAATTGTGAATTCATTTACAACAAAATCTCTGTTGGCTTCAGGCATCCCGTTGTCTTTGCAAAACAACTAATTTTTCGAAAGCACTTTCCTTTAAATTTTTATTTTTATACTCTTCTGATTTAATTTTCCATAGACATGCATGAGATTTGTATATTGCCAACAACTCCGTAATAAGATCCTTCCTCCATAGTCTAACGTCCGTCATTTTACGACGACAATCGACAATCACAAAAATTTGCATGTAAATTGTTTGAAACGCACAGGCTTGTACACGCGACTGAGGTATGGGGGGATGCGCGAGTGGACGACACGCGCGCGCATTCTCGTTCCTCTTGTCTATCTTTAAATGCGCGCTCTTTTCCGCGCGCAAGCTGATTCACGTATTAAAGAGTTCATGCGTAAATACAGCTAATTGGAACAACACCGCATTGGTCTATTTTAGTAAACTAGCAACTCTTGATTGGTTTCAAAAGACGGCTATCGGAAATCGACTTATACGTTTCGATAACAATTGCAGTTACCGTCGATAAATATGGGATTAAATTTCTGTACTACTGATATTATCTGCACTTATTATTTATTTTTGTTATTAAAACCGCTACCGACAGAGAAATGTTCAGTACAAAAGATATTCTGAAAATGACCAATCATGCGTGTCGACATATTAGAAAGAATATGATTTCATTTAGTTCTAGCAATATCTGTTGTGTTATTTAAGTCATAGGTAACCTAGGACTAGTGCTCGCGTTTCGATTTTGAAATCAATTCTTTTTCTTCTAAAAACTTGCTGATGATGAAATCTGCGGTCATCATTTGGTTTTAAAACTGATCTGTAACTGGTATTAAGCACACTACATTTTATCGCAGTTCGGTAACGTGGTTTTTACATAAACTCATCATCCTCTTTAATACCCTAACTTGTCTATCAAACCGCCTGCTTAAATTTTCTGAGTTTTCCCATAACTATGGAAAATATAACCCTTTGTATTTCTAATGGAATAACATTCTCAAAAGTTCTATTGTGTTTTCATGGCAATCTACAGACTTGCAATTCTATTTCCACACTTGTATAACGGAGTTCCTTATTGCAGTTAATTTTCTAAAAAATTGACGTATGTCTAGGAAAAGAACTCCCTGTGTATGTATTAAACTGAAATTCTCTGGTAAGCGTTTTGAGTAAAAACCACATTAGCAAAACAAAATGTGTTTATGAATGTTTACCTTCCAACCTACATATACATATGTAGCTATAGAAGGCTATACAATCGACCTTTGGAAAAGGTTGACCATGATGTCTGGGTGTGTGCGCATGTGTGTGTGTGTGTGTGTGTGTGTGTGTGTGTGTGTGTGTGTGCGTGTGTGCGTGTGCGTGTCGTGTGTGCGTGTGCGTGTGTGTGTGTGCGTGTGTGTGCGTGTGTGTGTGTGTGTGTGTGTGTGTGGTGTGTGCGTGTGTGCGTGTGTGTGTGTGTGTGTGTGTGTGTGTGTGTGTGTGTGTGTGTGTGTGTGTGTGTGTGTGTGGGTGGGTGTGGTGTGGTTGGGTGCGTACGTGCGAGCGTGCGTGCGCGTGTGATGTGGTGCATGCGCGTGTGTGTGTGCGTGCGCAGGCGCGTGTATGTGTGTGTGTGTGTGTGTGTGTGTGTGTGTGTGTGTGTGTGTGTGTGTGTGTGTGTGTGTGTGTGTTTGGATGTGCGTGCGTGTGGACGTAAGTTACTATCCACGATAACTACAGAACGACAACACGAACGTACTTCAAATTTCATATTTAAGTTTTTTTTTACTTCTTTTGGAGAAATTCAGCGGCGGAAAGAGTATGTCTGAAACAGTTGTATATTTCAAAAATATAAAGATACTGACATATCAACCTTAAATAAATCGATTAATTAATTCTAGACATTTTTTGATACGACGCATAATTTAGCGGCAAAGAAAATCCTAAGGTACAATTATAAGTGTTAATTCAAATTTTTTCAGTATCTAAATAACGATTCATTTTATAAAAAAATGTGTAGACACATATTTTAAAGAAAATTGAATTTTACATAACTTTTATTTATAAAGTTTCTTAATATTAAGCAATATATGTATCAAAATTAATTAAATAAGATTGAAAATGCTTAAACTGTGTTGTCGATACGCTATAGAAGCGGGACCTTTGGAATTTTGTTTTTTAAGTTAGCATCTAGATGTCTATTAGGTTTTTGTTTTCACAACGTTGCCTATTTTTGTTATGAACGTATTAAAAAAGAGGTTGCATGATTATCCAAAAAAAATATTATTAAAATTATTTCATTTCTTTTAATTTCCGCTTTATTGGTTGGAAGGACGTTTGTTGTTCCACACCAGATATATTTAGTTAAAAGAAAGGTTAGTGAGCAAATTAATCATTAGTTTTGTATTTATATTTTAAAACACAATAGTGCCTTGAAATATAGAGCTAATTTAGAAAATATTGAAATCTTTAGCCATTATTTAATATTATGGTTGTATGATCTCTGCTTAGAGTTGTTTAAAGAAAATTGTAATTTATAAAAATTAAATAATTATGGAATGCTGAAATTAAGTCATCTTTTAGTTTAAATTGTTGTATAATTTTGCAGTTTGAGTAGTTTTGGTAATGGCACGTGCAGTCTGGTTCAGTCAACTTTTCTTAGCTCGTTTTCTCCAGGAAATTATAAAATGCGGCAGACAGAGTCATCTTTAAGAGAATAAACCATTGAGCTTCCGAGGATTCTGATTGATTTTCGAAATCTTATCGACCCTTAACTTGTTGCAAGAAACGGAAAGAACTTATTTTGAGCATTTGAAAGCTTAGATAGAGCTGGCGCGAGCATATCACAAGGACCTAGAGCAGTATAGAGTGTATATATCATCACGGATTGAAAATTAAATATAAAAGAAATATGGAAAGTAGTTTTTGGGAATTAATAGAAAAACTTTATGATATAACGAAGTTCCTGGAACAGCTCGCTTGGTAGCAGACGAGCAAGGTGTAAGGTGACATTCTTGTTAAATTTAAGTAAAGAAAGAAACACTTTATTGCACGCTTTAAATGAATCCTGGTCTAAATGCTACAAGTTATTCAACAGTTGAGATTAGAATATGCGTTAAAAGTTAATTACCGTGGTAGAAATTGTTACAATTGCGAAGACATATCTACCTTTTTCGGTTTTAAAGTCATTTTGAGTTAAATATTGGATGTATTGATTGGCGTAAATAAAATTAATAATCTGTAAAATTGCATGGACCTTTAGATTAATTATTTTACAATACAAGCGTTTATTGTGCCTAAAATGCAATATGTTTGAATAGTACGGCTATTAAGGATGTATATGTCGTTTACGTCATCACATTTGTTTGTCTGCTTATTGAAGCCCTTGGAGGTCTTATATTTTATTTAGTTCCGTGCTGAAAGTTATTCAGGGTTTTGTCTTTCCGGTTGGGAAGTGAAGTAGAACGTTTCTCTGCTTGAGTTAATACGAGTCGTACACCTTGTTCAAAATATTGAGTGATTTTCGTTTAAGTGATATTTTTATTAAAATCATATTTTGTTTGGATAGAGGTAGCGAATGAGCATATTTTAAACGTATGTAGGAAACATACAGCGTACGTCAAAAAAGTGACATGTATGTATATATGCAGGGTGTCCACAAACTCTTTTCACAAAAGAAAACTGCAGATTCTAGAGCTGATTTTATGTCGATTTAACGTAAATTACCTTAATTCAAAATACTTCCTAAGAGATCTGGAGCTCTTGGAAGATGGCGCCCTAACATTGGTTTAATTCAAATATATCAAAAAAAACATTGTTTTTTGTTTTTCAAAATTTCGCAATTTTAACATAAAATTTAAAAAATTTCAGTTTTTTCATAAAATAATGATACTCTTGGCTGAAGTCGCTACGACGCACCGTTTTTGATATAAATCGATTTAAACTTTTCATGTGTTAATCATACTTTTAGAAAATGAACTAACGAATTCATTTACAATTATGAAAGATGACTATGGAAAATAAACAAAATAACAATTGAGTGAACATAAAATAACTATTATTACAGATAATAGTTGAGGTTAAAGTGTCAAATAAGTTTTAAGTGAAAGATTTTTTATTGTTTAGTTACATTACCGTAAATACAAAAAGTTGAATATTGTTAGAATGGTTTCGTTTATAACGAAGAATATGCCGATATGCATTTAGTGTACAGCGAAATGCAAATGCAACGCTCGGGCAGCAGCACGTTGATATGCAGATAAATTTCCAGGTGGTCATCCTGCTCCTAAATCATTTACGCTTCTTCATCAAAGAATTAGGGAAACAGAATCGGTAATTCCTAAAAATAATGAAATGGGAAGACATGATATAATGGAAGAGTATCAGGATGATATTTTAATGGAAATTGAGTAGAATCCCGAAAGAATCGTAAGAAGGTTGGCTGCAATGTATCCCAATGTGTCAAAATCTTTTGTGTGGAACATTCTACATAAGGAAGACTTGTATCCTTTTCATTTCAAAAAGTCCAAACCTTGCAAGCACGTGATTTTCCTGCTCGTGTTGATTTTTCCAATTGGACACAAAATGAAGAGAATCAAGACCAAACGTTTCTAATACTTTGTTTTATGATGAAGCCGCTTGTACAAAAGATGGAATTTTTAATATGCACAATGCACACTATTACTCCTATCTTGATGAAAACCCTCATGCGATAAGGGAAAGTAAACATCAGGAAAGGTTTAGCATTAATGTATAAACAGGTGTTCTTGGTGATAAATTGCTTGGACCTTCCGAATTGCCTAATCATTTATATGGCGAAGAATATCTCAACTTTCTACAAAATACTTTACTTGATTTATTAGATGATATTAATCTGAACATTTTTGGTTTTTACATGATGGTTGTCCAGCTCACTATAGCAGAACAGTTTGTACTTTTTTAGATAACAATTACCGAGAGCGATGGATCGGACGAGGCGGTCCGGTTGTTTGGCCAGCAAGGTCTCCAGATTTAAATCCCTGCGATTTTTGTGTTTGGGGATATCTAAAATTAATACTTTATTCCCAACCAATAGAAACACGCGATCTGCTTTGGAGAAGAATTCAGAATGCCTGCAACGAATTTAGGAACAATAGGGGAATTTTTGCAAAAATTCGGCAATCTTTACATAAACGAATAAATTTGTGCATAGAAACGGATGGTCGTCATCTGGAGCATCTTTTGTAGATTCAGTTTTGTGTTTCATGCTTTCAGTTGTCATTTTGAATTTCTTTTATTATTAATTGTGTCAGTAACATTTTTTTGTATTAAAACCGATTATTTTTTACCCGAGTTTATTTCTTACTTTCTAAAGCAAATTTAATTTATGACATGAGAAAGAGCATTTTGACGTTCACGCAATTGTCATTTTGTTTATTTTCCATAGCCATCTTTCATAATTGTAAATGAATTCGTTAGTTAATTTTATAAAAGTATGATTAACACATGAAAAGTTCAAATCGATTTATTTCGAAAACGGTGCGTCGTAGCGACTTCAGACAAGACTATCATTCTTTTATGAAAAAATCCATTTTTTTAAATTTTATGTAAAAATTGCGAAATTTTGAAACACAAATACTTATGAATAACAATGTCCTATGCCCCGCCCAAATGAGCCACTTATGAGTACAACTAAAAAATCATATTTACGCCATACAATTGAGCATATTCCACTAAATAAATGTACAAAGCGATATTAAGGGAAACCATTTTGAAGATATTTGAACTAAACCGACGTTAGGGCGCCATCTTCCAAGAGCTCTCTTAGGTAGTATTTTTATATTAAGGTAATTTACGTTAGATCGACATAAAATTAGCTCTAGAATCTGCAATTTCTTTTGTGAAAAGAGTTTGTGGACACCCTGTATATATACATACATGTCACTTTTTTGACGTATATGTAGGGTTGGTGTCTACTGCGAGGACGGAGGATTGCTCCTTAACTATTAGTTCGCGAACGCGAACGCGAACGCAATAATAATTATAATAAAAAATAATAATTAATCATTGGAATAGAACTATTTAAAAACATACACGAAAGATAAAAGAACATTCAGGATCGCCCAACTGTCCTTCAAATCGATTATTAGTTTATGGAGTGCATCTTATTTTGCTCTCGTGGAAAAGTATACATTGAAACCACACAACGTTGCTTGGACACTAGACGTAAAGAACATATGAGATGTAGCTTAAATGAACCAGAGAAGTCCGCAGTAGCTAACTTTACCTTAAATAATTTAAATCATAACAAGATGATAGGGAAATTTGATCCAATTAACAAATCATTATGTTTGTCTACATCGAGGACCAATTGAAATATATAAGCATCTAAATAACTACGCAGAGGAGAAGAAGATCTCCGATTAAATAGGTAAAAATTTTAATTGTGTTTTCCATTGTTAGCCTTTGTCCGTTACAAAGTTTTCTGATTTATCATTTTCAACGTGGTTTAGTAATATTTTGTCTATTAAAGATCCAGCTAATCTTTACTGAAGTATAATTAGATTCCGTAGTTGGCCTTTTTATATACGTTTCCTAACTGTTACAGTATGCTTATATTTGCATTTTCAGATTTCATGTTTTTATTTGACATCTTAATACATTTTCAAAGATTGTTATCATTTACCGAAGTCGATAACGTTTGAATTTGTGAAAAATGAATAAAAATTAATTATAAGTGATAGTCGTGGAAATATTCGCGAAATGAATAGAAATGTTAGACTGGCTATGGTTTCGTTACAACAAATAAATAATCTACATGTTTTTCCCCACAGCAGTAAGTATACCGGAAACAGATTTTAAGCTCCAGTGACGTATAAAGTTCCCACCAGTTCTCCAACAGCGCTATGCAGAACTGAATTAATAATTTAGCTTAAATAACGCTGTTTTATTTTAAATCCAGACTATGAGCGACTCTTCCTCTATATTAGACGTTAGCAAAAAGAGGTATAATTGTGGCAAAATGTTTCTACCTATTTAAATAAATGAATATTAATATGTATAATTACATCAATATGGCAGGTAAAATAGTTAAGGATCACAACAACACTAACAAATTTTATCATACATTTTTTGTCACAGTACTGCTTACAATTCTTAAATCTAAGTTAAACGCACGTAGGGAACAAGTGCACGTTCAGGTAAGTATTTTGTGGTTTGATGTTATATATTAGTTAAACACAACCTTAACAGTCTGATAAACGGTAGATAGAATAAGTATTGTTACGTGCACAAAAGGATTTCGGAGAAAACGGAGAAAGTGTGCTGTAACTTGAATTAATGAATTAACCAGAAGCTCAGTCGGTCGGTTGGGCACTTGGATGCGTGGGCTTTTGGCGTAGGAATGTAATGATTTAAATGGCACCACTTGATTTGATCTTATACTTTGATGAAGAAAAGGGCTACGACACAATAAGAGAGACGGTACAGTTAAAGTAATGTTTAACGTCGGACTAAATCCCAGAAGGTAAAAGGTCAGACTAGGAATTTAATCCTAAACCGCAGGAATAAAGAAAACACTACTGATCGTTTAACACCACTAAATTTAATGATAATAAAAATTACATCCCAAAATAAATTATTTTTAAATTTCAAAAAACACGGATAAAGAATACTTACACAAGCGTTATCTTAAGTTTGGATAGCTATAGCGTTGGTGTACCCAAACGAAAATAATGGAGAAATGCTTAAATGAAATGCTGAATACCGTTAATCGTATCACCTAAACTAACATGAAACCAGTGAATACACAAAAAAAAATTATTTGCATAGAAAACATATACACAACACTCTCTCAAATTAATTACTGAAAATAAACCGAATTTCCAGGAAGAACAGTCCTTAAAACTGGTGTATCGGTTCAAAATTAAACGAGTTGCAATGTAAACCCCAAAATTAATAACAACAACAGAAATACGCTTAGATGCCTACCGTTGCTTTTTTCTTTAAACGCAAACAAAATTAAATTTACCTGTAATTAATAGTACAAATCAGATAATATATAAAATTACTACGATCTCCAAGCATATACAGCAAAGCGTAGTTTTATAATTATTTCGATTACCCAAAGCGTGCAACAAATAAGTACAATCATGTGGCTAAATGCCGAAACGATTGTAAGCAGAAAGAAGCATTTAAACACAAATCTAAAAGTTAGATAATAGCAACCCTATATATGAGTAGTGTAGTTTATAGTATATATCATGAAGCACTCTGTACAGTGAATCTTATTTAAGTAGGTGTCAAAGTTTGAATTCCTTTAAACAGCTGACAATTTGCAAAGCAGTAGTTACAGCATATAATATCTGTTTAAATATGATACCAATTTTTGTTGTGTCAAAGTAAAACTATTACACTTGAAAATCGTCAAATGGTTGAAGTTAAAGTTAACAATTATAAACAGTAGCAATTTTGTAAGTATATTAATAGAATTTTTATTAAAGCTGACATAACCTTTATGCTTATAGATATCTAATCTAATTTACAATGCTACCATTAAATGTTCAACAAGAATCGGCACAAACGCCAATCCAACGAATTCAATGTTATCTTTGTAATGGTAAATTAGTTATAGTTACAAATAACTTTCTTAAAACACTCGATAAAAGATCACAGCAAATGTTCACATAGTGAGAATTTCTTCTCGAAGTGGAAGGAAAAAATATAGTAAAATGAACTCACCAGTATGTTGTCTGGGTATAATTATTGATCTGAGTGTTATATTAAACATAAATCTAGTTGTTTTTTAGTAATGAGATGATCCAAGGTGAAGTAATAGGAATACTGTACGTAACATACCGAGAGCCGAAACTAAAGCTGCAGTTTTGTCTACCCATAAGAGGCCTCAGCAATACATAGAGCGTGATGGTCAGTATTTCGAGCATTTACGGGGGCATTATAAACCTTCCTCCTTTAAATCGGTTCTTTTTAGGGCTAAAACTTACATAATAGAAACAATTCCAAAAAAATATAGTTAAAAAAAAATAAAAATTTGAAGAATTTTCGTATAAAGTTTTCTTTGGCCGATATTTTAGGTTAGGAACAAGATATCGAGATGTGGTTTTCGCGAGCCTGTTTAGACATCGTTTAGCTACTTGCTCATGAAAAAAAGTCACACCAATGCATTTAATTTTTTTGCGAAAATGAACCGTTTCTGTCGGAATACCGAACAAAGCCCTCTAGCGACGACATGTGAAACTAACAAAACTTCAATTATTTTAAAATTGGCAGCCCAAGAAAAGCTCTTCTCAACGCGCCCAAGTTTGTTAAAATCGGATTAGCCGTTTCGAAGATACCGGGGGTGATTTAAGGAAACTTTTGAAAACCCCCCACCACTTTATTTTTATAGATACGTTAAAAAGTGCCAAACAAAAAAAGTTCAGATTATCCTCGTCTTCAAAGATCAGTTATTTTTTATTAGGTTAATATAGCAGAATTCACAGAAACATCACTTTTTTAGATTCAAGAAACATGAAAATATTTTCCAGGTTTTTGTATTGGCCGTTTTAGTAATCATTTTTTTTTGCGCAAGCCTCTACGATCCCAGATACAGTAACTCGCATTCTTAGTTGTCCACCATGTACATTCACCTGATTTTTCGGAGATCATTAATATGTTATTATCATGACTCGAAGGACCATTGACCAGCTATAGATTGTAGAATGGTTACAGCGATGTCTTTAAGAATGTAGGACGATAAAAGCAATCTCAGGAAGAAAAAAAAGAACCTAAAGAGATCCCCACGTTCTAGATATGAGTTGTATAATTATGTAATTGGTACAAATGTACATATATATATATATATATATATATATATATATATATATATATATATATATATATATATACTCTAAGCCTATATTTCATTGAGCTAAATACAAGAATATAGTTGTGTAGTTTACCTTTTGAATCTGAAACGTCTTTTTTCTTTTGCTTTTGTGAGAAACCACTATATCCGTGCAGAACACGAAAACCAAATATATGAGTAGTTTAACTAAGAGTGGCGAATTATAAATCCAGTAACAACACTGTAACTTTATTAAGCAAATTCAGGTGACTTCTTTTAGCAAATCGGAAATTATTCAAGTTATCACATGTGCAAATTTATTTAAAAAGGGAATGACACGTCCAATGTTGCCAAGTTTGGTAAAATTGGAAGTACAGGATGTTGCGTAACAACAAGCATAAAACTTCCAACTCACCCTAAAAATTTCTAAACAAAATTTACACGTTACAATATAAACCTTGACTAACCTGAAGGTTGATTTACATACAGAGATAAGCGAAATCCAGGTGATGACATCAGTAAAATATGTAATTGATGAAGTTAATAATACCAGGATATAATTCTAAGTAGCAAAATCCGTGCAATTTCCGTTTATGGAATGTATTTGAAGAAGAGATTACATAGCGAGTTGTGTAGTAGATGACATAGAAGGTGGTATAGAAAATCCCAAAGCAGTTACTATGTATGTACGTATAGAATATATATATATATATATATATATATATATATATATATATATTAGGTTCCCATATTAGACAATTTAAAGTCGAATAAAACTTTCTAATCAAAGTAAATTAACTTTTAATGGACTAATATTTAGCTTATTCTGTGGGATTTATGACTAAAGTAAATAACAATTCAAGTTTTAAAGATCAAGGAGGCGCCTGTCTATAAACAACGACTTAAGTGTTTCTGTCAAATATGCGTTATACGCAAACGATATAATTGCTCCAGTTTAACAATTTTCATTGCATTATGAATTATTCGATTCAAGAGCGTGTGTTTTCTGTGGAAGTCTACATTAGAACTGGTTCATTTGAAGAAGTTCGGCGTGCATTTCGACGGCAGTTTGGAAACAATAAGAGGGCGATGCACCAACACGCTTTACAATTGCGGCGTGGGTTCGTCATTGGCGTAAAATGGCTCTGTGCAAAACATTAAAAACCTGGACGTCGAAGAACGGTGCGTACCTGAAAATATTGAACGAGTGAGAGCTGCCTTTACAAGAAGTCCTAAGAGATCGGCTAATCGGCAATCACTTGCCCTAGGAATATATAAGGAAGTCTCCACAGAATTCTGCATAAAGATATAAAATTTCACCCTATAAATATCAAATGGCGCGAGGGTGACATTTTGTGAAGAATTTTACATCAGCATCGTGGAGAAATTCATAATTTGCTAATGAGCGACGAAGCAAATTTTCATTTGGACGGTGTTGTTAACAAGCAAAACTTTAGATACTGGGGAGTAGAAAATCCTCACGAACTGTTTACCAAAAACCTCCACAGTCCAAAAGTCGTTGATTGGTGCGTTGACAACTTTTTCAATTTATTTACCTCCATGGAAACGAGCCGACTTTGTTCCGCAGCAAATTAGATTATTATTTTAAAACACACCACATTAGAATTATGCCTTAGAAGTTTTATATGATGTTATAAACGTACAGAAGAAAATTAATAGTTGTTTTTACAAAACGGCCGTCAATTTGAACATTTATAGATTTTCACTAGTTTTTAACAGTTGTTCATGATTTTGTACCATTCTATTGAAAAGTTTCTTAAACAAAATCAATCATTACTTTGATATCGTTGTTATGCCTTGGCCTCTAAACACGCTCCAAATTTTGCAATTTGCTTAGTTTGGACTATACCTATACCTAGATAAGAGTTGATTAAGGCACAGTAAAATACTGTAAATAATTCCTCATTACAATCCAACCTAGAAACCTTAATAAACCATTTAGCAACAATCAATTATTAAAATTAATACGAGTTAAATAGATCTAGTTTCGCCATACTCTAAGCATACTAATTATATAAGATATCAAATTGCGTTATTTATATTTTTTACAAATTTAAGCTACTTTCCGCTTATGATGTCATAATTATACCGTAATGATTTAATTTACTGTAAATAATTAATGGATAATATTATAATCTTGCGATTTTCTAAAACAATTTTAAATATATTTTAAACCAATGGATGCGACAGTTTAAAAAACTTACATTTTTCAATTCGTTAACAAGCCTAGGTTTACTACAATTTGATAAGTCGTTTATAAAATAACATCGATTTAAATGTTACACATGTGAGTTACTTCCCTTATTTAAGAGTTCTACGCCAATGAGCCTTAGAAAAATGATGCAGAATTGTCTAAAGCATTTCTAACGATGTTCAGGGTTGCCTTAGGTGAAATTTTCTGGAGAAATTTAAAATTTTGACGTGTAAATCTTAAATTTTCAATATGAGACTGATGAATTACGGAACATTAAACTAAATTTCAGGATTTCAATCGACTTCTATGAATGAATTTTATTCTCCACATTTTATGTCCACTAGATTTTTACCTGAATATGCAATGGCCGAGGTTAATTTGAAAATTTATATATTGATATATTATAATATTAATGAATAAGAAATTTTCATTTGGCTAGTGTTAAAAGAAAGTTCGGACACTGGTTAAAAATCTTCATTTACAAAGCTTTCAAGTCCAAGTCATGATTGGAGACATTTATTTGATATAATTTGTTCACATTTTTTGAAAGTGGATTTGTTTTGGAAATTATCTGACTAATAAACATTTAACAATTTTATCATGAACTAATTAAAAGGACATTGTGCATACCATATCAGAAGATGCAAGGTAAAGCCAAAAACTTAGATTTTCCGATATTTTGACAATTAGTAATTTTAGTTTGATTTCAATTGCAAATTCCATTTAGCTGAAATTTTTTTGGGCATGCTAAATAATTTTGGTGTAACACCAAAACATAAGAAGATAATTGGATATTGTAAATTCAGGAATAATGAATTCAGGAAATTTGTAAAATTTGAAAGGGTTATAATATGATGCATTAAAGTCGAATATTTACATATTTGGAAAGCTGATTGTGTGATAACTTAGTAATACAGAAATTTAAATATTAAGACCAGTGCATAGAACATATTCACACAAAGACATTTATTGATACATTTTATAGTGAAATTTCAAGAAAGTGTGTTAAACAATGACTTTAATGTAACATTAATTTAAATCAGGTAAATGAACATTAAATAAATAAAGACAATTATTATAAGTCATGGATAACATTTTGAGTTACATAAACGTTTTAATGTAATTATTTGTAATTTTAGAATTAAGTTTGTTATGTTTTAAATTTTATGTTTTTCCAATTTATAGTTTTTTTGATTATATTAGGTAAATTATATTATTAAAGTGATTAATAGGAGGTCTTCCTCAATATTTATATAATATAAAGTATACAATGCATTTCAGCGCAAAATTTATGAAATGGGGTTGAATTTATAGTTTTCTAGATAAACATAAAATTTATTTAAATTTAAGATTTCGAACTTTAAAGTGTTTTTCTATGCTAAATTTTATCAGGATTACATATATGAAGTAATTTAAGTCTAGTTGTAAGATTAGGTAGATATAAGCAAATTTAAATTATAGGTATTTTAAAATTTTAATAACCAACTTTATGCATATGAAATTTTACACAGTTTCATTTCTGTCATTAGTTTGAATCCGTAATTGTATAAGAAAGATATGGCTAAATTTCTATTTTGTTAAATTTGATTTTTTCAACCAATCAACTTGTTACAATTTAAATTTAAAAAATTGAAGATTTAGTAACAACAAAAGGGTATAAATGGAATTATCGGTCCTTATTTTTTGAGGATGAAAATAACCGTTCTGTTACAGTTAATTCCGAACGCTACATAAACATGTTGCAAACGTTTCTTATCCCAGAACTAATTAGACGAGGACTAAATGGCGCCATATATTACTCCAGCAAGATGGAGCAACGGCTCACACAGCCAGAAACACTATGAGAATTTTGCGAGATTTTTTGACGGCCGTATAATTTCCCGATTTGGAAATTTGAATTGGCCCTCGAGATCTCCGATTTAACGGCCTGATTTTTTCTCTGGGGATACCTAAAGCAAAAGTTTTTGCAAGTCGTCCCGCAACAATTCCGGAGCTGAAGGAGCAGATTCGAAATGAAATTGCAGGAATAAATGGAGATTTGCTTCGCCGAGTGATGATAAATTTTGAACTTAGAATTCAAAATGCATTGAAGTCGAAGGAGGGCATTTGGAAGACATGATCTTTAAACTTGAATTGTTATTTACTTTAGTCATAAATCCCAAAGAATAAGCTACATATTAGTCCATTAAAAAGTTAATTTACTTTGATTAGAAAGTTTTTATTCGACTTATAAATTGTATAGTCTAAAATGGGGAACCCTGTATATATACATATATATATATATATATATATATATATATATATATATATATATATATATATATATATATATATATATATATATATATATATATATATATATATATATATCAGCAAATTTGAATTCTACACTCAATTCCAATTCATGTTTATTCAGAGTTCCCGATACCTATGTCTTGCCATTTGTGAATTAATTCACTTTTTTGAAAAATACAGAGGTTTTGCATAAGCTGTAACCTGCAGCTCAAATCTAATAAAATTTGGACTAATAACTATCAACACAATAGGCTAAGAGGTATAATAAAAAATATTTTTAAATGCTATACAGGGTGTCAGATATTTAAGGCTCTTTTGATCTAACTTTAAACTTAAAAAACTGGCCAGCTAGATCCCCGGATCTTACCGCCATGGCTTTCTTTTTATGGGAATTTGTTAAGAATGTTGCGTACAAAAGTTCTCCTACCACTACAGATGATACTAAGATGATATTTACAAATGCGTTCGCATCAATCACACCAAACATGCTGCAGAATACTAGAAGATCATTTGAAGAGAGAATCAGGCTCTGTATCCAAGAAAACAGGAAACATTTACTGTAATATATTTGTATTAGTCTTTCGCTTTTGTAGATTTAGATTAAAACACGTTTTTATACTAATTACAATAAATTACTTGAATTTATAATTAAACACCAATAAGAATATTACGAAATCCATTCCTATTAAATGTTCACTGTGAAAAATCTCGGTTCATATCACAAATACTAAAGGTATTTGTAAAATACATACTTAAATTTACCAATTTCAATCCAATATGGCTTCGGAAGGGCACACACAAGTTTTTTTACATGTAGGTCGTGTTAAAAAACCATTCAGAGTTCGTTAAAACTGAACAACAGTTTCTTTTTTTCCATGATGTTATTGCGTGTGTTTAATTGGTTTTTGCTTTGAAATTTTGTTTTCCAAAGACAAAAAATGGATGTGCGACTAAAGGCCCTGTTTACGACTAGAAGTCCTGTTTAAGCAGGAAATCCTTAATACTCCTCACTTAAAGGTTACTTTCTCTGTTTAAAAAATATAAAATATGAATAGAAACAATATTTAACAAAAACACTTTTAAAATGTACACTTCGAAAGTTTAGGTATAGCAAAGCCTGATTGATATCCATTGAAAGACAATTAAATAAGCAATTGTTTAACTGAAGAAAATACAGAGCGACCCGTTTAAGTAAACAACGTCTTCAAGCTTGAAGTTAAATAATAATTGAGCCTTACATATCTGACACCCTGTATAACATTAAAAAATCTTTTTTGATATAGCTCTTAACCTATGAAGTTGGCAGTTTGTTGTCCAAATTTTATTAGATTTCATCTACAGGTTACATAGTTATTCAACTTTTGCGCAACCTCTGTATTTAAAAAAAATGAAATATTTTACAAATGGTAAGACTTAGGTATAGGGAACTCTGAATAAACATGAATTGGACCGGACTGTAAAATTCAAATTTGCTAAAAAAATCGACATTCCCATGTATAAAAATATAAATTTGTGAAATAAGAACTTTTTGGATCATCCCGTATATTTCATAATATTTTTTAAACATTCTTATATTGACCCTCAGCATACATATAGAAAGTTTCTCCAAAACGACCGAGCGTTACAGGTGGACTTATATATACATATATATATATGATATGTATATATATATATATATATATATATATATATATATATATATATATATATATATATATATGTATATATATATTTATATATATATATATATATATATATATACATATATATACATACAATTGGCTACCCTTAATTAATTAAACCAGAAAAATATTTCAGGGAAGCATTAATAGCAAAATGGGCTCATACTCTGTTTAATACCATTACGGTGACATTAAAGCAAATAGGTGTAATTAATCAAATTATGTAATGCAGAAATACGTAAATGGACAGTAAAGCAGAAAATTACAATTTAAATAGAGTATTTAATACATATAAGCAGTGGCGTAATGTGGTCACGTGTGGATGAATTTGACGTAATTTTGTTTTTTATATTAGTATATTTGGATATCATATGTAGGATTTTAAATTTATGTTAGATTACCGTGGTTTTTTATTTTAAAGTTTGTTATCGCAGTTGTGCTAAAACCTCATAACGTTAATTGACGTTTTTAGGTTGAAACTCATGAATCAGTAGTAATATTTTAATGTTGTTGATGTCGTTGAAAAGAACTTGGAACGAGCTTTCAAATGAGGTATTACCTGGCATATGATCCCATTTAAAATAATTTTACAAAATGGCGCCATTTTTAATAATTACGTCACTGAAAACCATCAAAAGCGTTGCATATGTGCCTTAGTTCGGTTTCCCAAAATTTTATTAATTTCAGTTTTATTCTTCACATAATCAGGGGGGGACTTTAGACGGCACTGTATATTAGTAACTTTTTCTATACTCTATTTATAAAGTGAAATTGCTAGTATTTTTAATTTGTACAAAAAAAGATTAAATTTATAAGTTCCGAAATAGAACTAGTACAAAATATGTGTTACACATAATGCAAATTGTTCACATAACGACCATTTTAACATTTATTTTTCGTCAAGTGCGTCTATAATTTCTTATTGCACTGCTTTATAAACCACCTGTTTTCACGTTGTACATAGAGAGTATATTGCTACAACCCTAATAAGGTAATTTAGATTTCTGTAAAGTGTTCAGATAGTCAGGGCTGATAATGAGACGTGTTCTGGAGCACCACATAAGAACCGTATTTGAGCAAAATCGCAATCAAAAGCGGTTCGTTAAAGGTTTAACTCCATCAGACTTTAATTACTAACAAATCATAAATATAATAAAATGATTGTTACAGTATACTTATTTTATAAACCGTATTATACTGAAACCAGCTGACATATTTCCGACATATCAAATTACTCACACGATTTACCCTGAATATTGCCCTCTGACTGTATTACTAATTGAAAAACAAAACCATCCTTAAATAATCATTCTATTGTAATTATTCAACCAGGAGTAAGAATTAAAATATGTATTAATACAAAGGACCCGGTTTTCCGCACAACTCATTAATTCAAAATTTAATGCTATGTAATTCGCAACATTTCAAAGCTTTAACAAAGTTGAACAATAAATTAAAAAGTTAACAATTATCCTCAATTTTGTAATTCACATATTTACCTTGGAATATACGCTTTAAAACCACAACAAAAAAGTCACATTTAACGTGAAACAAATATCAACCCTTTTACATAAAAAAAAATTTGCTTTCAGTAAAATCCATTAATTAAGCTTTCTGTAAAATTATTTAAACAATTTTAACAGAAAATAATTAATATATTTACTCATAATTTTTGATATAAATTCTTAAGTAACAATTCAAACAATACGAGAATTATTGATTTTCATTATTGTAAAGTCGTGACGTGTCATATGTAATGGAGGCATTAGAAAATCGAATTTCGCACTGTTATATGAAATTAAATAGATATTGATTATTTGTGTATAAATGTAATTAATATTGGGATGAAGAACTCGAAATTGTTTCAACATATTGAATTGGAAAGCTTTTAACTGTACTTGGCAATTTGCGGGTATGACTATTTTGAAAAAGGGAGGAAGTAGAGACGCTATCATAATGACGTTTTTGTTGGTCAATCTCATTAAGTAAGTGCTGGTTGAAGGTAACCAAACGGTTGTTAATGGGAAGAAAAAGCTAAAACGAATTAAAGTGTAAATGTTATCAAGTTGGTGATAATAAAAATATTACGCAATAGGTGACAATCGCGTTTTAAGCGTATTGAAAGTGCTCCAATAGCGAGTGTTAAATATAAAATAAGACAATCTATCCAGAATAATGTGTAATACTATAATATATATATATATATATATATATATATATATATATATATATATATATATATATATATATTATATAGTATAATAAACAAAAACATTGATGATTAAAAGTATAGCCGTTCGTAGCTCGCTTGCATCTTATCGCACCCTCCGGTTGTAGTTAGAGCTGAACAATTAGTAAAACTGTATAGTGTAATATATCAATCAATTATTTACAAAAATCATTAAATTGTGGAAAGAAAATTAGAAGCATATTCATCTATAACAAAGGTACCAGAAAAGATAGAGAAAACAAAGGAGAGCAGTTCCAGCCTGGCGACAGAGAACGACATCCACCTAAACGAGGCCTCTTCACCGGTGAAAGAAACGTAGAGTTACGTCACCAGCTCGAACGAATTAATAATAAGTAAGAAAATTGTTGTTTTATTTATTTTTAAATTTATGTTTAGATACAAATGCTGAACGAAAATGTATTTCGTTGATCATTTGTAAAGGATTGTTTTTACATGTTAATATAAAAAAATACTAACATAGAATAGAATCATTTTTATATAATGCTGTAAACAAAATAGTCTGCTGGTTTAATTAAATGTCATCACTATTGAATTATTTTTTTATTATTGACTGTAAAAAGGTTATACAAACACTGAATATGTAAACGCTGAAAAAAGCAAGTTCAATTAATTACAAAATACAGGTAATCAATATAAGATTGAGGATAATTTTGATGAATGATAAAAGTAACCAGTTGTCACACTATTAAGCTAGCTGGGAGCGCCGCGATGAAAGGAAAAAAGAAATTGGTGAGTAATTATTAAAGTTCATTTACACAATAAGAAATGTGATAACAATAAAAGTAAAGTTTAGTTAATAAACGTTACCTTGGTAAACTAAAACCAATTAGTTAAAATTGAATCATTTCACCTTTTCATAAAAACAATAGGTATAAAATTTTTACTCAGGATTTTGAAATTATAAAAGATTGAAAAAGCAGGTAATACACCCGTTACAAAACGATCCCCAACGTAAGAACCGTCACACATAAAAGCCCGTGGCAAAGGAGCCCCAACGAAATATCTTCTAGACAAAACGATCCCAGACATAATAACCCCGGCAAAATATCCGCAAAACGACGACAGAATAGCCCGGTCAATAGTTTTTTTAACATGAGACGGATGCAGTTCCTATAAGTCTTGGACGGGGTTGAGTTCGCTCCGATTCTATCTGAACTGCAAAAGGTCCGAGTTGGCTCCCATCGACAATATTGATTTTCTCTAAAGATTTCACAAAATACCACACAGCGTTGGCAACTTTACCAAAATTGTCACATTAGATATTATTTATTAATTCTCTTTCTAGAACCTTGTATTTTAACGAAACATCAGGACAAGAATATCGATATCCTGATAGCAGTAAAATTTTTAATTTTTAAATTTTTTAATTAAAATTTTTATAATAATAACTAAGTCAATGTAAAAACTAAAACTATCAATACTTTAATTTTCGTCTTCTGGAGCGACTGGTTTTTAATGTGTTGTGATCGGCTGAACATAAGCTCAAAAAAATGTTAATGCAATTTTTGTGTCAATTTTTTCAGGTGATGTTTCTGCCGATTATATACAAATTTCAAAACCGGTTCAGAATGCAAAAACTAAAGTCTTGATGGTTTTATTTTTTATTAATTTTTAATTGGTATAAAAAAATTTGAATTAAAAAAATTTTAAAATTTTAAAATCGGTTTAAAGTAAGTACAGAGTGTGCCATAAAATATATAATTTTGAAACTATACAAATATTGAAAATGTAGTTTTGTTAAGATATACTGACAATATATTTAAAACTTCTACGGTTTCCCTATAAAACTGTAGAGATAACTATACGTTTTAAAGGTTCTCTAAGGTAAAAAAAATCAAATTCTACTATAGACCTATGGCATACATCAGTAGGTACTGTAAAATTAAGTGAAGCCAACTCGAACTCATGCGGGAGCCAACTCGTACCCTTCTAAAATATACCTCAACGACGCGGAGCGAACTCCACTCTCCCTCTTGTCTTATTTTTTGTAATGTGCTTGCAAAGATATAATCTCTAAATATCAATCAGCATACTTTTTCGTAACATGTATAGATTAATGAAAATGATCCTGATTATATGATTAGAGAACAGTTCACACGGTATTTTTGTTTGATATATTGCGTATATTAAATTATATGAAAACAATAACTAGAACAATGAAAATATGGAAAGATTCAAAAGAACTACGTCCGTTTTCATGTTAATAAAGATTATTTTTCTCTAATGATCTATCCTCTTGCATACTCTAATTATACCTTCTTCATATGAGTTATTTTGGGGTCGGGCTATTTTGTCAGAGTCGTTTTATCTAGAAACTCTTTTGTCGGGGCTATTATGTTGAGACCTTTTTATCACTGTTTTGTCGGTGCGCCTTGTAAGATATCGCTAAACTGCTGTAGATAATTTTCTTCCTTTTTGAATCATTACTTTTGCACTTTTGCAGGGCCTAGCCTAATCAAAACCCTTTTTCTATTATTTAGTTTATAACTGAATGCATTAGAAGCTTTTAGTGTACATTGTTGTACATTTCGATAGGATTAAATAGGTAACTTTTTGGACCTTTATGTTAACATTATTCTATTTTTCTAACATAAAATCCAATGTTAGCAGTCATTTCTTTCTAACCCTTTCGCAACGAAAATTAGATTGCGAGAAATCTTTACTATCTCTTACAATTTCCCAAACAACAACATTCAATCATATTGCTGATATTAATTTTAAGGGATATTTGTCAAGGGTTAAGGCTGTAGAACCCTCTACGTTATTTGTCAGTGTATTATACTTTACATGCATGTTAACACAGACGAACAGTACTATTTTAAAGTACAGATAGTGTTATTTAATAGATATAAATTTTACATTGCGAACCATAACTAGATAAATAGCGAGTTACACTCTAAATCCTTACGAAACTAACCCAGATTTGATTTCCATTACCATTTAATTGAACTACTTGAAATAATAGCATTGTCAAGCTGTCTGGTTTTGTTTTGATTGTTGATACAGATACAGTGCATTATGCTACTTTTTTTAATAACAAATTTTCACTTTTAGCAGCCAATTATCTGTTTCTACTGCATATCTTTTAAAAGTGAGAGTTTATGATTGTTTATTGTTATTATTGTGCTTTATTAAGTGTGAGAACGAACAAGTAAGGAATTGACATCGAGTTTTAAATAGATTAACACGTTTTCAACATTTCGAAAACCATATGGATCGTTTTTAACCTAACGTCTGTGTGTGTGTGTGCGTGTGCGTGCGTGTGTGTGCTCGTGTGTGTGTCTGTGTCTGTGTCTGTGTCTGTGTCTGTGTCTGTGTCTGTGTCTGTGTCTGTGTCTGTGTCTGTGTCTGTGTCTGTGTCTGTGTCTGTGTCTGTGTCTGTGTCTGTGTCTGTGTCTGTGCCTGTGTCTGTGTCTGTGTCTGTGTCTGTGCCTGTGTCTGTGTCTGTGTCTGTGTCTGTGTCTGTGTCTGTGTCTGTGTCTGTGTCTGTGTCTGTGTCTGTGTCTGTGTCTGTGTCTGTGTCTGTGTCTGTGTCTGTGTCTGTGTCTGTGTCTGTGTCTGTGTGTCTGTGTGTCTGTGTCTGTGTGTCTGTGTGTCTGTGTGTCTGTGTGTCTGTGTGTCTGTGTGTCTGTGTGTCTGTGTGTCTGTGTGTCTTGTGTCTGTGTGTCTGTGTGTCTGTGTGTCTGTGTGTCTGTGTGTCTGTGTGTCTGTGTGTCTGTGTGTCTGTGTGTCTGTGTGTCTGTGTGTCTGTGTGTCTGTGTGTCTGTGTGTCTGTGTGTCTGTGTGTCTGTGTGTCTGTGTGTCTGTGTGTCTGTGTGTCTGTGTGTCTGTGTGTCTGTGTGTATGTGTGTCTGTGTGTCTGTGTGTCTGTGTGTCTGTGTGTCTGTGTGTCTGTGTGTCTGTGTGTCTGTGTGTCTGTGTGTCTGTGTCTGTGTGTCCGTGTCCGTGTCCGTGTCCGTGTCCGTGTCCGTGGTGTCCGTGTCCGTGTCCGTGTCCGTGTCCGTGTCTGTGCCCGTTCCCGTGTCAAACGGTTACTTCTGCTTTCTATTTGGAATTCGTGGTATTAGATCAGAATATCACAATCACTGGTATCTGGTACACGATAATGCTCCCAGTCACATATCGTTCATTGTGCGTCAATTTTTGGCACATGTGTGTATGTGAATCATTCACTGTATTCACCTAATTTATCACGATGTGGCTTCGCACTATTCCCAAAAATGAAAATGAATTTGAAATGACGCGTTTTTGATGACGTTGAGGCTATCCACAAGGAGAAGATATTTGAATCACTATTGAATCGCTGTAGCAGATCAGGAGGAGAATACTTTGAATATAGAAAAAGAGTGATTTGAAAAAAATTGTTTCGTTTCATTTTTATAGGTTCAGCCTTGGAATTTAATTGCCCCACTGTGAACATTTTATTATATTGCTCACTGCTTCACTATTTACAGAAGAATAGCTATATGGGTCTCAGTGAATTTCCGTACGAATAATAAAAGTGGTCGCATACCACAATATCTTGTTCCTCAAGTAACAATAGTTCAATTATGTGTAACAATAACCGTCTTATAAAGAAGGTGGAGGAAGTTGCACAAACGCATATGTAATGTTAGATATTATTTACTATAGCGTTGACTGAACGAATTTCAGTCGACGACTATAGCCAATTCTTGCCTTGCAAATCCTACATTCCTATTACACTATGCTCTACATTCTTTAAACTCCCTGTATACTAATGTAAAAAACGGGTTATAATAAGTAGACAAATATTCCTTTCCATTAACTTCGGTATATATTGAGTGAAATAAAAGTCATCGAAAATAGCTATATATATTTTTTTTAATTTCTGTAACATATTTCAAATAAGTACTATACAATAGAAATTTCCTCCCCACAAAGGCAAGCCCGAGGGTGGAGTGGGAGTTCTACTAAATAAATTCCGTCTAATTGATTGTAAAGATCTGAAATACCTCGGCTAGGGTATCAATTAAGTTCTGCTTTCATATTTGCCAATTTTTAGCTGGTGAATTGGTTCCCTACTTTGATCTAAGTGCTTTTATGATACTCCAATATAACCCGATACTCACCCCTTAGAGCATTACACACATTGTGTCATGGTGGAAAAAACTTCAGTCACCCAACTCGAAAAACTTTTCAACAAAAAGAAAACGGGCGTAAATAATTTAGAAACTGAGAAATTAAATATGAAATCACTTATACAGATTTATTTAATTTTAATTATATAATATACTTAATGTATAATGAGCGTCGTTGGATTTTTTTAATATAAACATTGATAGAATTAAAAAGAAACGTTTTCTCCATTCCAGAATTATTCCTGCGACCTGATTTCCTTTTGATCGTGTAACAACGGTAACCCCTTGCCTTTGGATACAAGTTTACTTTGAAATCGCTGGCTTGTCAGGGTATTTTGAACACCCTGTATACGTAGTGGGTAATTTTGTTTGTAGTTCTATGTACTTAGTTAAGATTCCGTATATAAATTTTTTTTTGTTGTCAAATTAAGTTTTATAGTAAATTTGCTTTAACGTATGTGGTGAGCTTTAGATTCTTTGTTTGTGAAATTATTATTCCGAAATTTAGATTGTTTTTCGTTATTATTTCTCGTTTATAGAAGTTTGTTAACGTTTATTTGTAAATAGTTGTATATAAGTTTAATTAAGGTTCATTTCGTTTGATTTCCGAAAATATAATAGAAAATGAAGTAATTTAAATGAATAGTATAGGTTTATCTGTATGATGTCATGGTCGCGCATACAGACGCTTACGTATAGTTGTCCAGTTTATTATTAGGTATTTTGGTTTTGATTCATAGAGATTGCATGTGGGCCTTATTGTTCGTACTTTAAGGTAAACATACAGAGGCTGTATTCGTTGATCTTGCTGACGGTTAGTTTTTCAAAATTTACCGAGTCCTTACGGACGAAAACGAAATTGTAGTAGGGGTACTTTGGTTTCTCCTTCCGTTTTTAATTGGTTGAATTATATTAGATAAGATTTTTTATGAGTAGTGGGATTAAAATCCAAGATGGAATTTGTTAATAATTTTGGCAGTCTTAGACAGGTCTCGTTTTCGAGTAGTTGCACGTTGCCGCTTGTGTTACGCTTTAAGGGGTGATTTAGAACGTTGATACTTTGGACCTTGTGGTGTTTAACGAACGTACTTTTTGTGTAATAAGGGTAGTTTAACTACTGAAGTAACCTGTGAAAGGGATTTATGAAAATTGTTCATTCACCAAAGGATTATACCTAGTGCCGATTTCGGTTTTACGTAAAATTACCTGGAGGACATCTTCGTGTTTTTTAGTGCGTCGATGGACTTTTGGTTTATATCGCCTTTGCGGATTTGCTTAAAATCATCGTTCTTACAGTGCCACCTATTTATCGTACAAAGCGTGTGTAAAGATAAAGAAACTATCGCAATATATTAAAATATATTTAGTTATTTAAACAAATTATTAAGGAGTTTTAGTGGAAAATAAAATTATTTAAAAGAACATTAAAAGCTAAAAGTTATCAAACAATTTTGAACGCTCACATTATTATTGTACAATAAGTTTTGGTTAATGCAGTAACATTTTGACGAGTTAACTTAAGAAGTTGTTCGTGTATAAAAGAATATCAGTCAACATTTATCTTCATCTTTTGCCGGACCTGGGAGTTTCCATTCCGTTATAGCTGTAGCCGATCACCTGGTTCGTACCATCCGTTGTAACACAGAGGAGGTGCTATCTAGACCTTGTAAGGTATTATAACATTGTGTTTTATTGAAAACTTTTAAGATTGTTGTGTGTTTCGAATTATTTTATTTGTTGAAGGTTTGAAAGCGGAGTTGTGTCTCGTTTTTTTGTTAATTTAAACTGTGTTTTGAATTTAGTTATTGGAATTAATCGTAACTCTAACGCTCCGCCTTCACACTTTTTTTATTTTATTAGTAAAGGGCAATTGACCCTGTAGTTGTGTGGATATATAATCCACGGTTTATTTATATCTAGGTTAAACGATTTAGACTGGCTAAAGCAGAACTCTGATCAGACGACCTGACGCCTAATAAGCCTTTGTAGTTTTTTTGTCCATACACTTTATCGTATGTTTATATTTAACCTTATTTTATTTTATTATAGCTTTGTTTTGTTTTATGAATGTGTTTTACTTCTATGGAAACCCTTTTGTGTTACATAAAAGTCTTTATTGCAAGTTACCGGTAATTTAGTTTTAACGTAACGAAGTTAGTTTTTTTTGATTTTATTGAGTAATAACGTAACTTTTGTTTCTATTTTTTTTTGAGTAATAGCGTTCTTAATATTTAGTGCTTTATTTGAATTTTTTTTGTGTTTTGTTTTGATTATTACTTAACGTCAAATTATTTACACGGAGGTGTATTAACGTAACGTTATTGAGTGTTGATCACGCTTTTATTTGACAAGCGTGTAGTGTTTTTTTTTAAGCCCGATTTTAGGTGGTTTGCTGAATTGCTGTCCAGCACACCTGGAATTGATTACGAATAGGTAAGCGCATGTTTTTTGGATGTTTAGACACGCTATGTACTCGTAATTTTGGCACGACAACCATTATTTTTGTCTATCAAATATCCTGGCGCCCTTAACCGAAACGATTTTGACTTCATCCCTATTTTGACTGACGTACGATTTATTATTCTGGATGTGCAAAATTATTAACATCAATCCACGATCCGCACGCTGACTAGTCGAGGCAAAAGGGCCAATTTATCTGTAATCCCGTTCTACCACCCGTTTATACCGTTACAGGTAAAGTTGGCGCTTCAACGTGGGACATTTTAGGGTGGTTTTTCTCGTAGATTTTTATTTTTGGTGACATCTTAGGATAGTATTTCAGTATTTTCGCTTCAGGATTATTTTATTGTTGAATTAAGTTTTTATATACGTATCGAAAGATTAAATATGGGTTATAAAATTAATGTAGATAGGCTTACACCTAGTGAGGTAAGATATGAGATAGCGGTTAGAGGTGGTGATCTTTCGTTAGGTAACTGCGTTACGAGCTTTATTACGGAATATTTTAAGCGAGGAGAGTAGTGGTAAAATTGCATCACGTCCCGATTATCCTTTCGATTTTGAAACAGATAAGATTGCTATTGAGGAAACGAAATTGGAATTAGGAAAATTATTAGAGGAAGTCAAAATTAATCCGTCCACAAAAATTTTAACGACCATAGAAACCAAGCTCAAACATTTGTTAGGTAGAGTTAATAATTCAATTCCGAAAACCGATATCGATGTTAAGATTAAAGAAAGTTTGTTTGTTGAAATTGCGGTAGCTCAGTCTACATACGAAATTTTGGATAAACGTGTAGTTTCAAAAGTTCACCTTTGGAAGTAGTAAGCAGTGTTTCGAATAATGACGATCAAAATTCAAATACAGATATTTCAGTACCGATTAGTAATTTAAATTTAAGTACATCACCTGTTAGGAATGTAGTTGTAAAAAGTACACCGGTTTGCAAGTGGAATTTATCATTTTCGGGAGATACTAAATCTTTATCGCTAAGTGCTTTTTGGAACGGATTTCAGAATTACAGATTTCACGTAGAGTTGATGACGCACAATTATTTTCGGAATGTTTAGATTTATTTACGGGTAACGCTTTGATTTACGTTCGTTCCGTTAGAAGGAAGTTAGGACTTGGGTGAGTTGGTGGAATTGTTGAAAATTCAATTCCAGCCAATAGATTATGACGATAGATTATTAGATGAGATTAAGCGTCGTACTCAGGGTACGGACGAGACTATAGGAATTTATATCGCGGTTATGCGGACTTTATTTTCGCGTTTGAACGAAACTTTGTCGGAGGATAAGCAATTACGGATTTTGCGGAAAAATATCGCGCCTTCTTATCAGGCACAATTAGGTCTAACGGAGGTTAACTCGATTAACGAATTAATTAAATATGGAAGACTTATCGAAGAAAGAGTTCAAGCAATGAATAGTTATGTACCGCCTAGTCGGAAACGCTCCGATCTAGAAGTAGATTTAGCGTACGTGGGAGAAACCCCACCGGTTGTCACGATCAAGAATAAGGAAGTACCGATCCAGGAAGGAAAGATAACGCCGAGTAGAGTTGAGGGAAGATCATGTTGGAATTGTCAGAAGACCGGACATCTAGCGTCAAGTTGTAAGGATACCATTAAGAATCGTTATTGTTATCGTTGCGGAAAGAAGGATTTTACGGTCAAGAATTGTCCTAAGTGTTCGAATTCGGGAAACGGATTACGGAGACAATAAAGAGCCGCGTATTGTCTTCTAGAATTTTGTTAAGTCGGCAGTGTATTATAATTCATTAAGAGCTAAGGATGACGCGAAATTTTTAAAGACTAAAGTTGTTTTGGATTACGTTTTTGATTCTAAAGATTCAGATGAAAGACCATTTGTGAACGTTAAAATTTACGGACAAGAGTTATTAGGTTTGTTGGATAGTGGGTCAACGAAGACCATATTAGGAGAAAAAGGTTGGAAAAAATTAAGTCATTTAGGAGTTAAGTTAGATAAGCGATTTACGTCAACGTGTGTTGTAGCAAACGGTCAGTCAGTTAGGAGTATAGGTACCGCGACTGTACCAATCGAAATTAAGGGAAAAGTTGTCATTTTAAATGTTCTTGTTGTACCGGATATACCGCATCATCTTATTTTGGGAGTAGATTTTGGAAACAAACTAACATCATACCGGATTTACGTAAAGGCGAGTGGAGATTTGAAAATTTAGAAACAATTGAAGCTTTGGAGAATGGAGAGCCTGGAATACAGTCCCGATTAGATTTGAGTAGCGATCAATTGCAGAGATTAGACAAGTTAGTCACCGATTATTTCACGTCTATCGAAGGTAAAGAAATTGGATGTACTTCTTTAGTTCAACACCATATTAAGACCAATAGCGAACCAATTAAGCAACGATATTATCGTGTGTCACCGTTTATTCAGCAACAAATAGATCTCGAGTTGGAAAAATGTTGAAGATGGATGTGATTGAGAAATCTAATAGCGCTTGGTCAAGTCCGATACTACTAGTAAAGAAGAAGGATGGGAGTTATAGGTTTTGCGTGGATTTTCGAAAAGTAAATAAAGTTACCGAGCGAGATGCATATCCGTTACCGTACGTTTCAGCAATTTTAGACCGTTTACGTGACGCAAAATACATATCGTCGTTGGACATTAAGTCAGCGTATTGGCAGATACCAATGGCTGAAGACTCTAAGCAATATACCGCTTTACTGTACCCAACAGGGGATTATTTCAGTTTAAACGACTACCGTTCGGTTTGGCTAACGCACCAGCCAGTTGGCAACGATTTATTGACCGAGTTTTGGGACCAGAGTTAGAACCTTATGTTTTCGTTTATCTTGATGATACGATTATTTGTACACCTACATATGAGAAACACCTAGAAGTTCTACAAGAAGTTTTTCGTCGATTTACCGAGGCAGGAATAACGTTAGGCAGGGACAAATGTACCTTTTGTCAATCGGAGTTACGATATTTAGGTTACGTAATTAACGCGGATGGGTTATCGGTCGATCCGGACAAAGTTAACGCAATTTTAAAGATACCGACACCTAAGAGTGCTACGGAAGTAAAGAGAGTTATCGGAATAGCTAGTTGGTACCGTCGTTTTATTCAAAATTTTTCTACGATTATAGCGCCTTTAACGAAATTATTAAAGAAATTTGCAAAATTTGTTTGGGATGAAGATTGTGAGAAAGCTTTCGGAATTATTAAGGATTGTTTAGTTACCGCACCCATATTATCGTGTCCAGATTTTTCGCTACCATTTACGGTGCAAACTGACGCTTCAGATTATGGCATTGGATCAGTATTAACGCAGACTATTGACGGTGAAGAAAGAGTTATTTGTTATAACAGCAGATCATTGACGAAGAATGAAAGAAAGTTTTCGACTACCGAAAAAGAGTGTTTAGCAGTACTTTGGTCAGTAGAGAAATTACGTCCATATTTGGAGGGAGCAGAATTTACGGTTATTACCGATCACGCATCGTTAGTTTGGTTACATAATTTAAAGGAACCTACCGGTCGATTAGCGCGTTGGGCTATACGCCTTCAGCAGTATAGTTTTGAGATCATTCATCGTAAAGGAAAGGATCATGTTGTACCGGATACATTATCGCGTTCCGTACCAGTTATTGACGCACTTGAAGTGACGAGTAAACCCGATGTTGACTTACCAGACGAGACTATAGTAGGAGACGAAGAAAGGAAGTAGAAGATGTAAAAGATGACGATAAGTGGTTAGCCGGATGAAGAAGAATGTTAGAGCAAGACCTATCGCGTACCCGCAATGGCGGATAGAAAATTGAAAGTTATTGAAGCATGCGAAGTGTAGTTATCCGAAGTTGAGAAACGATGAGGAACAGTGGAGAGTTGTAGTGCCGAAGGAGAACGTTCCCAGATATTATCGCAGTGTCATAATGACCCTAGAGCAGGACATGCAGGAATTTTAAGACTTATGAAAGAATTTCACGACAGTATTATTGGCCAAAATTAAAGGCAGATGTAGTACGTTATGTTCGACATTGTGAGACTTGTATTAGACATAAACCGGAACAGAAGAAACCGGCCGGCCTCATGGCAAAACATCCCGTTATCGACAAGCCCTGGCAAATGATTGCCACGGATATTGTAGGACCGTTACCGAGATCATCTCGAGGTTATTCATATGTTTTAGTAGTTGCCGATTATTTTTCGAAATTTGTACTTTTCTTTCCGTTACGTGCCGCTACCGCTGCGAGTGTAGTTAAGAATATCGAAGAGAATGTTTTCTTATGTTTGGAGTACCGTTATACGTTTTGTGTGACAATGGATCACAATTTAGGAGTAAGGAATTTCAGAAAATGGTTACGTCTTATAATGCCAAAATTATATTTAACGCAAATTACCATCCTCAGGCGAATCCATCAGAACGTGTTAATAGAGTTATGAAGACGATGTTAGCGTCGTATATCGAAGATAATCAACGTAATTGGGATAAGTATTTAGCGCAAGTTGCCTGTGCCATTCGCACAGCAACTCATGAAGTTACCGGCCTGACGCCTTATTTCGCGAACTTTGGGAGAGAAATGATCATAGACGGATCACAGCAGGGTATACCGACGAACAGTACCGATCTAGATAATGTAAATTTTGCCGACAGAACACCGTTGTTAGAAAGAAGTGAAATTTTTCGCGTTGTTTATAACGATATTAAGAAAAGACTTAATGCCGCGTATATTAAGAGTAAACAAAATTATGATTTACGTAGACGTTTAGCGAATTTTGAAGTAGGAGATACCGTATGGCGGAAAAATTATGTTTTATCGGACGCGTCTCGTTATTTTGCAGCCAAGTTAGCGCCAAAATTTATCGGTCCATTTTATATTAAGAGAAAGGTTTCGTATCAGACTTACGAACTGTCTGACGCTTCAGGAATTTCGAAGGGAGTGTGGAATGCTAAAGATCTTAAGCCAAATCCTAATGTCGTTTAAGTCCTCTTGGACGTTTTCTCTGTGTAGGGACGGAGTAAGAATTTTCCTACAGCAGATGCCACTGCTTGTCGTAAGAGGCGACATTCAAGTAGGCGTAGCGAGTTTGGTTGGAGGTGTTGCGATTTTGGGTCTTGCGTATACGGTTGTGGAATAACGGAAAGCGGGGATCTCGTGAACCGTGGCCCGGCCTCTTCCGTATGCTCGACGCGGAGTTTCAGTGCACCAGCCAAACGCGTGTACCGTTGTTGCACCTTGTTGTGTTTTCGGATCCTTAGCGGATCATTTTTGGGTTTGTCGTTTATCGTGGATTTGATCCAATTTTTTTGTCTTCTCGACTTTGACTTATTTTACCGAACGTGACTGTGGAAGTTTTGTTTTGTAGTGCCAAGGGGGCAGAACTCGAGTTCGGGGGAGGGAGTTGGAACCACCCTCTTGCCGCCTCGAGGGACGCGTTTGTTGGGTTTGTGGAGTTTATGGAGTTTTGTGGAGTTTTGTGGAGTTTATGGAGTTTATGGAGTTTTGTGGAGTTTTGTGGAGTTTTGTGGAGTTTTGTGGAGTTTTTGAAGTTTGTGGAGTTTTGTTGACTTTGTGGAGTTGTCGAGCTTTAGTTTCGATGTTTATATTTACAGTTATGCCGAGTACCGGTTCCCCACCCTCTGCCTGTCAAAGGTTATGGTTGGTATCGTCGTCCGTTTTGTGTAATGTAGTTTTATTTTTTTTTTACCGGATTTTCATTTGCGCCTCTGTTGGTGGTTCGCTTCACGGACCCCAACAGTTTAAAGTTTTGTATAACTTTGTTTTAGGTTTTGGGCCCTATAGTCCCAACTAGTGGTGTGTGCGAGCGGTAGCACATCACTAGCTTTTGAGGGTGTTGCGAGGGGTCTTTCCTGACCAGCACCACCGCATTTTCCGTACTTCTTCGTACATTTAGTTTGTGGGAGTTAACGTTGGTAGTTAGTGTTAGTTTTGTTTTTGTTCCTGGCGTAGGTTGCCGGTAGAGTTAAGTTGTTTTTCGGATATATTTTCCGAAGGAAAATATTTTTGTAAGGGGAGTGTCAGGGTATTTTGAACACCCTGTATACGTAGTGGGTAATTTTGTTTGTAGTTCTATGTACTTAGTTAAGATTCCGTATATAAATTTTTTTTTGTTGTCAAATTAAGTTTTATAGTAAATTTGCTTTAACGTATGTGGTGAGCTTTAGATTCTTTGTTTGTGAAATTATTATTCCGAAATTTAGATTGTTTTTCGTTATTATTTCTCGTTTATAGAAGTTTGGTTAACGTTTATTTGTAAATAGTTGTATATAAGTTTAATTAAGGTTCATTTCGTTTGATTTCCGAAAAATATAATAGAAAATGAAGTAATTTAAATGAATAGTATAGGTTTATCTGTATGATGTCATGGTCGCGCCATACAGACGCTTACGTATAGTTGTCCAGTTTATTATTAGGTATTTTGGTTTTGATTCATAGAGATTGCATGTGGGCCTTATTGTTCGTACCTTAAGGTAAACATACAGAGGCTGTATTCGTTGATCTTGCTGACGGTTAGTTTTTCAAAATTTACCGAGTCCTTACGGACGAAAACGAAATTGTAGTACGGGGGTACTTTGGTTTCTCCTTCCGTTTTTTAATTGGTTGAATTATATTAGATAAGATTTTTTTATGAGTAGTGGGATTAAAAATCCAAGATGGAATTTGTTAATAATTTTTGGCAGTCTTAGACAGGTCTCGTTTTCGAGTAGTTGCACGTTGCCGCTTGTGTTACGCTTAGGGGGGTGATTTAGAACGTTGATACTTTGGACCTTGTGGTGTTTAACGAACGTACTTTTTGTGTAATAAGGGTAGTTTAACTACTGAAGTAACCTGTGAAAGGGATTTATGAAAATTGTTCATTCACCAAAGGATTATACCTAGTGCCGATTTCGGTTTTACGTAAAATTACCTGGAGGACATCTTCGTGTTTTTTTAGTGCGTCGATGGACTTTTGGTTTATATCGCCTTTGCGGATTTGCTTAAAATCATCGTTCTTACAGTGCCACCTATTTATCGTACAAAGCGTGTGTAAAGTTAAAGAAACTATCGCAATATATTAAAATATATTTAGTTATTTAAACAAATTATTAAGGAGTTTTAGTGGAAAATAAAATTATTTAAAAGAACATTAAAAGCTAAAAGTTATCAAACAATTTTGAACGCTCACATTATTATTGTACAATAAGTTTTGGTTAATGCAGTAACATTTTAACGAGTTAACTTAAGAAGTTGTTCGTGTATAAAAGAATATCAGTCAACATTTATCTTCATCTTTTGCCGGACCTGGGAGTTTCCATTCCGTTATAGCTGTAGCCGATCACCTGGTTCGTACCATCCGTTGTAACACAGAGGAGGTGCTATCTAGACCTTGTAAGGTATTATAACATTGTGTTTTTATTGAAAACTTTTAAGATTGTTGTGTGTTTCGAATTATTTTATTTGTTGAAGGTTTGAAAGCGGAGTTGTGTCTCGTTTTTTTTGTTAATTTAAACTGTGTTTTGAATTTAGTTATTGGAATTAATCGTAACTCTAACGCTCCGCCTTCACACTTTTTTTATTTTATTAGTAAAGGGCAATTGACCCTGTAGTTGTGTGGATATATAATCCACGGTTTATTTATATCTAGGTTAAACGATTTAGACTGGCTAAAGCAGAACTCTGATCAGACGACCTGACGCCTAATAAGCCTTTGTAGTTTTTTTGTCCATACACTTTATCGTATGTTTATATTTAACCTTATTTTATTTTATTATAGCTTTGTTTTGTTTTATGAATGTGTTTTACTTCTATGGAAACCCTTTTGTGTTACATAAAAGTCTTTATTGCAAGTTACCGGTAATTTAGTTTTAACGTAACGAAGTTAGTTTTTTGATTTTATTGAGTAATAACGTAATTTTGTTTCTATTTTTTTTGAGTAATAGCGTTCTTAATCATTTAGTGCTTTATTTGAATTTTTTGTGTTTGTTTTGATTATTACTTAACGTCAAATTATTTACACGGAGGTGTATTAACGTAACGTTATTGAGTGTTGATCACGCTTTTATTTGACAAGCGTGTAGTGTTTTTTAAGCCCGATTTAGGTGGTTTGCTGAATTGCTGTCCAGCACACCTGGAATTGATTACGAATAGGTAAGCGCATGTTTTTTGGATGTTTAGACACGCTATGTACTCGTAATTTTGGCACGACAACCATTATTTTTGTCTATCAAATATCCTGGCGCCCTTAACCGAAACGATTTTGACTTCATCCCCTATTTTGACTGACGTACGATTTATTATTCTGGATGTGCAAAATTATTAACATCAATCCACGATCCGCACGCTGACTAGTCGAGGCAAAAAGGGGCCAATTTATCTGTAATCCCGTTCTACCACCCGTTTATACCGTTACAGGCTAACAAAGGGTTTACTGCCTGAGTTAGAGCGGTCTTATTAAGGCGTCTTCATTATAATTACTTAATGTTGAAGTGGATTATATTTTATTTCATTGTTCTAAAGTATTGATATATGAATACCCTATGAGTTGCGTTAATCAAATGTCTTGCAAGCATAACCCCTTCGCCGATTCCCCCAAAATTTGGCTAGTCTTGACTTTCGTTCTTAAGCAAATTTTTAATCTTGCGGTAAAATTGCTTTAATAGCGTACATCAGTGCATACGTTTTATTTTACTAATTTATAAACTGTTTGCTTTATCACTGCTACGAAACTTGAAATTGAAAATAATATCCATTTATATACAAAGCTTATTTCAAATAAATTAATTTTTTTGTAATTGTTTGCTTCTGTTACACCATTTCAGCTTTTCTTATTACTTTTATGATAAATTTTTTTTTGTTATACCAAAGTTTACAAGACTACATTAATGAAACATCTCTGACTAACTTGAATTACAAAAGTATGTAACAATAGCTTAAATAATAAGCGCTGTCTGAGCAATTGTATTAGTCTATAATAAGTTTACCTAGTTTCACTATTATCAACTATAGTAATTTTCTTAGAGGAATAATAAGCATAAATAGTATGAAAGTGTTACAGCAATAATCTCTTCACGTTATCCTTAGATACTCTTGAGTTTAACCTAATTCTGTCGTATTTTCAACTACCATTTGTGATTTTCTAGGATACGTGTGAAAATGTACCTGGTTAAAACAATAGATTTTGAATTCAAGAACATCTATGAAGGTTTTGAATAGTTCATTCATTCAGTTTACTTTTACTGAGAAACAGCATCTGAATAAACTTCAATTTTCTTACATTTCATAGAATGCTGTAATTGGTTTTATACCTAAATATTCAAAGTGTTATTCATATTTTAAAAAGAACAAAGAAATACCTGGAAAACCGTCTTGCAGATATATAAACGTATGTGTATAAAGTGTGACTTGAAACAATTTTTCACAAGCTAAAAATTAATTTCACTTCACTAACACGCGTTCTTATCAAGTCACTCATTTAAATGACATATTAGCATGAAGAACAAAGAGAAAACTATGCAGATGTGGATTGTCTAAATAAGCTTAAAGCTAAAGCATAGCTGATTAAAGTTTTAATTCCCATTAATTCTTTTATTTACACACGAAAAAGAGTGTAGTTCTTCCAATAAAATGTATTAATCGTTTGTTTTATTATTACTAATTATGCAATGTCTAAATTGCTAAAGTGGTTGATATTTACCCGCACACACTAATAAAATAATTAGTTTATCTTAATAGCTTAATTTAGAACACAATTTGATTAAGCCTATTAATTATCTTCAATAGATTTGATTATCTCGTCCTGTAAAATATGAACACATTGAATGTGGACGTCCTCATTAATTGCGATAATAAGCGTTTATGCAAAGGCAATTAAGTATATTTTATACTGCTTTACTAAATCATTTCTGTTGTAGGTATTGGCAAATAATTACGTCAGTAAATCATTGGAAACACCAAACAAAACAATCCCTCTTATTTATCTAAGTTCGGTTATGATACAGTAGTCTAATCATTATTTCAAACCAATTTCCCCCAATGTTATAGTGTTACTGATGGCACCTTTTTTAGCATATTTTAATAAAAACTAAGCTTATACTAACGTGAATTCCATCCATCCGAAGGTCGAGATCACAGCTCTTCGACTTCGTAAAACTGTACCTGGAAAACTTTATTCAATAGATTTTAATGCTAAGGTGGCGAAAAAAAACGAATATTGTAAAAAAAATTCGTGACTGAAAATTATAGAAGCCTTCCCCTGAATTCATTAATTTTTTATATATAATATTTATATATATATATATATATATATATATATATATATATATATATATATAATGCGTCAGTACGATATATCCGTTATTAAAGGAAATATCAAAAAAAGTTATTTACAAGAATTATAGGCAACTTCAAACTTCACATTATAAAATTATTTGCGTATTTACAGGGTGTTACATATTACCAGGGTGAACCAAACATACTTTTTTTAAATGAGACACTGTATATATTATTTCACATTTAGATTGTGCTCATCTCCCCCATACTTCCTATATAGGGTTTCATTACGTTATGCAGGGTATTTCAAAAGTTATGGTCAACTGAACATGAAAATCATTCACATTTCAACGTCCTACTATACTATAATTGACATCTAATAATTATTTATTTATTGAAAGTAGAGAGTGAACACATGAATTTGTTTTGAAATGAATCACCCTGTATTTTATTTTTGAAAATATTATTTCATTCATTTTTATTATCTATAATCGTAATTTCTGAGATATTTTCAGTTTAATATAGAAACAGATTTTTAAAATTTCTATTATAACAAGATAGCCGTGAACAAATAAAAGTGTGACAAATTATTATACAAAATTCAATAAACATCGGTTATTAAGACAAAATTCTTATAAAATTAATAACGGTTAACTTGTTATAATAGACATTCTTTAAAAAATCTCTTTCTGTTAATAAATTGAAAATATCTCAGAAATTAACGATGTTAGCTATAGGTAGTGCTTAATAAAAATGAAAGAACATAAAGTGTATTTTCACTTTTTGAAACTAAATACAGGGCGATTCATTTAAAAAATTGACAAAATCATGTGTTCGAATTTTGGCTCGCTCTATATTCAATTGGTGCAATAATAAAGAAATGGCACTTTCTCGTAACACTGTACCAATGTCAAAAAGTTATGCCTTGTAAAAATTATTGTTAGGTTGTTCTGTCCAGGGATGTTTGAAATACCCTGCATAACGTAATGAAAGCCTACATTGGAAATATGGGGAGATGACCTTAAACTAAATTTGAAATAATATATAGGGTGTCCCATTTAAAAAAAGTATGTGTAGTTCACCCTGGTAATATGTAACACCCTGTAAATACGAAAATAATTTTATAATGTGAAGTTTGAAGTTGCCTATAATTTTGGAAAAACTTTTGAAATCTTAATAACGGATATATCGTATTGACGCACTAATGCGCACCCTGTATATATATATATATATATATATATATATATATATATATATATATATATATATATATATACAAACAGAACAATAAGAAAAAAATTTTACTTAACTTCTTGGGGCGGTTGCAGTCAAATAGCCTTAAAAACAGTCACTACTCTTTATTAAGACGGTAAGCTTTCGGTATTTATTTACATATTCAAGACAGTTATTAAAAATTAACACTACAGATAGTGACATGAAAAAAATTATATAAATCGTACTTAAACACATTAAAAATTATTTAAAAATATACATTAGTTTATGTTATAACAGTCGACAAAAAAACTCACAATTACACTATTAAAATAAATAAATATTACCACATTAAAACGTGTTGTATTGACACTTGAACAAATGTTATTTACATAAGAAATAAAAGAGGGAAGTTTTAGATTATTTAAGTGACTAAACATTCAAAAAATACTGTAAATGGATTTAAAACAGAAAGCAAAGAAAAACAACAAAACAAAAATAAAAACAATTCAGTATTTAGTCAATGAGACAGTAGTAATAAATAATTATAAATCACACTCAGTTTCCTTATTCATTGAATCAGCTTCCTTATTAATGAAAACCATTTCAAGGAAGGTCATTAATTATAGTGTTGTAAGAACATATTAGTGCGTTCAGAAAGAGCACAAGGCAAGACTCCCCTAAGAGAAACGCTTTGGTGAGAAGTAATGCCACCTGAAACATTCTTCAAAGTCTGGCCTACATAAGATAAGTTACACTCCTTACAAGGGATCTTGTAGATGGCACTAAATTTTTCAAGCTCAGTTAAAGGTGTTTTAATTCTAGTAAGTTTTGAAATTGTTTTGGTGCTCCTTCTAGTAATTTTAATGTGAGGATATTAAAATTTTTTTTGAGGATACTTCTTGAAAAGATTAATAATGCTTGCCGTAAGATCTTCCACATAAGGAAATGGAGAAGGAGAATTCTTGTCATTGAAAATTTGCTGATTGGAGAAGGAGTTAAAAATATTGTTATTTGATTGTAAGCTGTTTGTATCGATACTAAACAAAAATTTATATAAGTTTCGGTGGTTGTGAATTGTTAACTAAAATGTTTCCTCAAATTAAAATTTCTAGAAAAAACACCAAAACAATTTCAAAACAGTTTAATGTGGTAATATTTATTTATTTTAATAGCGTATTTATGAGTTTCTTTGTCGACTGTGCAACGTGTCTAACCTACCACGTTACAGAAACAAACAAAAGAGAGTTGGTGAGCACGGCTAGGGACTCAGTCGAACGGTCAAATGACCACAGAGCACTTTTTTGGCGTGGCTGGTTTTGGAGCAGTGATTAAACTCAGCTAATAAGGTTAGGTTAGTGAGAAAACCACAAAGAAATATTATTACTAAAAGCAATGAGGAGAAGTAAAGTTTGAGCGCCACCAGCTTTGAAGGCAAAAACAAAGAGTAAGGAACTTATTATTTCCCGAAAGAGGCCCTGTAAAGCTGGAACCAGGGAGAAGCACAAAGAAAATAAGTAAATTAATAAACACCAGTTCCCCAAAACAATCTTATTTTATTGAATATTTTTGATTTGTTTTTCCCAAAACAACAATGAGAATTCAACATGCATTTAACTATCACACAGAGCGATTAATCGCCCTTAATTATCCCCTAAATTTATATTAATACGAACAATTTGATTTCACCAAATTTAACTTCTCAATGGAGAATATCCTACTTTAGTAGGCACATATGTAGATGTGTATATGCATCAATCACAAATTGAATATCACAGATTTCGAATGTAATCGGACGAGGACAAGTTACCACACTTAACACGTGTTCAGGACAGACAAATTAAATTCAAATATCTCGAAAACAGTTAATATTTTAAAGATCAACAAAGAATACCTTTTTTATACAGAAATGATGAAGCTATCCAAATTAAATAAGTAAGTTATAAATTAAAGAGTGACAAAAAATTTGCAGCTAAATTCATCTATTCAATGTAGCGTATGCCAAATCTTATCACATATTCTCGTTTGCCCTTACTAAAATTACTTCATACCCAATTGTCAAGTCATTATCTAGAAAAATAGCTGATCTATTAACAATAATTTATTTTATTTTTTTCACTTTAACATCCTGTGTCTCAGTAAGGAGTAGACTTAGATCCATGGTTGTTAAGAAAAATATTATTATTTTTGCCTTCTGAACGTGTAGTTACAGTTTGACACATTACTTATGAATCACCCTGTATATTTACTTTTAAAAAACACAACCGGTATGACATATATAGTGCTAGGTCAGCGCACGCAGTAAATAGCTAAGTAGCCACAAAAAGATAGTAGTCGCCTAACGTTATCGTAATAAGTAAGTTGTTGATTTAATGGAGTATATAGGCCAATAAATTCCAGGCATTTAATTACAAATCCACACAATGGTTAACGTTATCTAAATTTACATAAGTATTGCGAAATAGTGAGTGACCTAATAGTAATTCATAGGATATGATCGTTGAACAAGCCAATTAAACTATAAACGGCAGCTTTCAATAAAAGGTAAGTATTACATTAACACCTGATCGTTCTCCTTACTTGACACACACTTTTTTTGTTTAGTTTTTATATTTCGTATAGATCCTGCAGAAGGCAGTGTACAACAAAAGAAAGTTTCTACTACGATTGAGTGTTTACATAATCTTCTAGCATGCAAAAACAGAATGTTCTGACCAGGTTTTGCCGAGGAGTTACTATTAATACCATGAACGATACGTTTGGAATGAACCAGGTGGTACAATGTCCGGTAAACTTTCCACTTGCCAACATACGGGTTCAGGCTATCCTCGCCATAACGATCATTCCCACAACGATTCAGGAATAGAAATATTGACAGACAAAAGCACACAAACGCAGCAGCTGATAGTTATCCACAAACGGCGACATAAATCCAACTAGACAATAAAAGTTCTTTGGATTTTTTTTTTAATCCAACCAGGCAATAAAAGCTACAGCAAAATAATATAAGTAAGTGCCAACTAATTCTAATCATTTGTTGCCTCTTTTGATTTCAGGCGAGCTTATAATGGTGTAATAACCAATATTGCTAACTATTCGCTTTGGTAATAGCGATTTATTTTAATTAATATGTTACGAGTACTAAAAGAAACTGTATGGTTACCAACTTACAGAAAGAAACAATCTTACCCCTGAGTAAAAATAATGCTCTTTTATATATCCGAATAGTAATTCCTGTTAAAGTAGTTACTGAATACCATAAGGAATAACTTCAAATTAAATTTTCTTTATAGAACTGCCGATGGCAAAAATAAATAAAAGTGAAAACTTTTCAAGAAATGCCATCACTCTCAGCTAAAATTGCTACCCACAAACAAACTGAAGAACGGATTTTCCGGAAATTTAGAAAAAAGGTTATTGTCACCAAAATCAAATTTGTCTAAAATGTACATAATAAAGATCTCTGTAATCAAATAGTTACTTAGTTTAAGACTTATTCCTCTAACGGTGTTTCCACGAAAGATGCCTTTAAGAAAGTGGTTTGAAACCAATAAGAAAATCGTAGGAATCCCTAGATGACACTACTGACATCAATTTCAACATTGGATATTAGATTTCCGTTACCGCACATACAAAGACGTAAGATATTCGTTCGTTCTATTATTAAACTAGATGTCGAGTAAAGTCTTAAATGTAAAAAGTCAATATAAAATGTCGATTTAATACAGTCACCGCCAAAAACTATGAAATTGATGCGAGAAAATGCCAATATCGATTTCTAGACGTTGCAAATGTTATAACATAAATAATCAATAAATAACAAATTAAGGTATATTTTTAAATAATTTTTAATGTGTCTACTAAATGTTCCTTGTGAATGCTTATTACTATGCAACTTATCATACTAACCTCAGGTGTAAGTACGATGTATGTCATTCCTTTCATGTCACTATCTAGTGTTAATTTTTAGTAACTGTCCTGACACTATAGCTACTATATAGCTATACATATTAACAGAGTAGTTCTTATTTTGATAACAGACTGACGGTCAGTTGCAAATTTAAAGATTTTGTTTAAGGGAGAGGGAGAGAGGGAGAGGGAGAGGGAGAGGGAGAGGGAGAGGGAGAGGGAGAGGGAGAGGGAGAGGGAGAGGGAGGGAGAGGGAGAGGGAGAGGGGAGGGGGGAGAGGGAGGGAGGGAGAGGAGAGGAGAGGGAGAGGGAGAGGGAGAGGAGAGGGAGAGGAGAGGAGAGGAGGGAGAGGAGAGGGAGAGGAGAGGGAGAGGGAGAGGGAGAGGGAGAGAGGAGAGGGAGAGGAGAGGGAGAGGAGAGGGAGAGAGGGAGAGGGAGAGGAGAGGGAGAGGGAGAGGGAGAGGGAGAGGGAGAGGGAGAGGAGAGGGAGAGGGAGAGGAGAGGGAGAGGAGAGGGAGAGGGAGAGGGAGAGGGAGAGGGAGAGGAGAGGGAGAGGGAGAGGGAGAGGAGAGGGAGAGGAGAGGGAGAGGAGAGGGAGAGGGAGGGAGAGGGAGAGGGAGAGGGAGGAGAGGGAGAGGGAGAGGGAGAGGAGAGGGAGAGGGAGAGGGAGGGAGAGGGAGAGGGAGAGGAGAGGGAGAGGGAGAGGAGAGGAGAGGGAGAGGGAGAGGAGAGGGAGAGGGAGAGGGAGAGGGAGAGGAGAGGGAGGAGAGGAGAGGAGAGGGAGAGGGAGAGGGAGAGGGAGAGGAGAGGGAGAGGGAGAGGGAGAGGAGAGGGAGAGGGAGAGGGAGAGGGAGAGGGAGAGGGAGAGGAGAGGGAGAGAGGGAGAGGGAGAGGGAGAGGGAGAGGAGAGGGAGAGGGAGAGGGAGAGGGAGAGGAGAGGGAGAGGGAGAGGAGAGGGAGAGGGAGAGGAGAGAGGGAGAGGGAGAGGGAGAGGGAGAAGAGGAGGAGGGAGAGGGAGAGAGTGGGCGAGGGAGAGGGAGAGAGTGGGCGAGGGAGAGGGAGGGGGAATATTGTAGTATCGGTGGTTCTGATTCCTTCAGTGTTGATGGCCCTTCTTCCTGTGCCGTTGGTAGTTTAACAAGCTGATCTTAGGATTGTTTAGGCTGTTTATTATGAGATTCGTGTCTTTTCTGAGCATCTAGTGGAAATGCTTCCCTAGGGATAAATTTTTGTTTAGGGGACAGATACCGTTCTTACGAAAGCCATTGTTTATCTTCTGGTGGGAAGAATAAATTGAGAAAATATTTTCTTAGGTAATTTTCGATCGTAATTATGACGCTGCTATTTTTGGTCCCATTTATTTTTGAACGACTTAAAGCTGCTAGGTCCAGTGGTTGAAGTAAGTGGTTGGTGTGATCCGGTAATTTAAGTATAATTATGTTTCCTTTCAGGGCTGCTTCAATTGTATCCAAGCTGACATGGGTAGCAAGTCTGCCATATATAATAATGGCCGCCTTTCCTTACCAATGGTAGGAATGATGGTTTTTAAGAAATAATTTCTGAAAATTTCGCTTTCCATCCATTCCTTTTTGCTTGCAGTGTAAACAGTTCCTGGGATCTCTGTACCTTTTGGTGCGATCCATTGGTCCCATACAAAGAACCTTTAAGTATAATTAATGGTGGTGCTTTGTCACTTGAGGCATTACTCATAGCGAGAGCTTACGGTCCGTGAAGAAGCTTTATTAATTTGACCAACAACTTTACTTTATCTTGGATCTATTCATAGACTTATCTCTTCCAAGTTCCACAAGCGCTCCTGTTTGTCAGTCAAGTTATGCTCGATGAGGGTTTTTTTAAGAGATCGAAGAACCCATAAATTATAAGCGCATATTCAACATCTTTTGGAACCTTCAGGATAAGGCTGTGCCTGTTTTTGAACCACAAGAACCAGTCTTCTCCTGGTATGCCATCCTTAAAACTGGTTTTTATTTTGTTTGCAAGCACTTCCTTTGGTGACATTCCAAAACCCCATTTTCCAGTACCTTTAACCAGTTTCCTAGTTTTTCCTCTTCCTTTTCACTGATGTAAGTGGGCTGATTTTTGGTTTTCTTTACTTTACCGTGCAATCCCTTCATGTGACATATGGTATGTTGTATTCTTTATGAGCTCCATAGATTGTTATTGCTTTATCAAGATAGGGTTCTGTGTATTTTGAATTGTTATCGTTCGTTTCCGCACATACTTGCGTACCAGTTCAGAAAAGAGATAAGGGGAAAATGTGACATGAATTGGGAGAAATGTAGTATAGGTTACATCACATTTGCCCCAAGCTGGTTATTTCATGGAGCAAATGTGATATATTGGTAAATAAGCAGTAAATATTTTTTCCATAAGATATGGTAAATACGAACGAAACATAAAGGATTAAGGCGAAAAAATAAAATATGTTAAAATTTGCCGATTATAAACTTATAAAATTATAAATTTTTTGTCTTCAACAGACAATTTCTTTATTCCATTAACCGTAGTGATATTTTCATTGAATAGTTGAACTGCATATATGTACGAAACATCCCCAATACCATAGCACTTTACAAGATAAATTCTTTTTTGAAGAGTTATCATTGTAACGCAATGCCACTTTGAAATATGTATTATTGAAAATTGACTATAAAGCGACAATCAGTATTGTTTGTAAACAAATGACAATGTATTGTTGTATGCATAGATTCCTAGATCTAATCTATGGATAGTTTTGAATAAATAAAAATAATCGTCTCATGAAATTGTGCCCACTATTTTCAAGTTTTGCAATTATTATTATTTTTCAATCCTGAACAACTTCTCTTAATAAAATGTTGCTCTATGATACACAAAAAAGGTAAAGGCAAAGAAAATACTTTTTGCTCCACCACCAAGGCGGCTTTGAATTAAATAAGTTAGAAATATGATGAAAATTCATTTCCTATGCAGCAGGGCTGAATCTGAAGAAATCGTTTTGAAATCCTAACATTTTTGGTCATTTACACATATAATTAACTCAATCCGTGGACACAGTATTATTTATTTAACTTATATTGTGAACTGTTGATTACATGTTTGTTAAAGCAGGTGTTTCATATCTAATGACTGAATTACAGTCACCTTACCTAATGTCTCTGCAGTACTTTACTTGTTTCTTTTGTATTGACATTCTATTTTAAGAGTAAAAACTTGTAGTCCACGATTATTTATATCATTTTTACGTTTCACTACAAATGGTCGCATACAGAGTTGCTTTTATTGTAGGATAACGTGAGGTATAATTTTAGTTGGACTGCCTGCGCACAATTTCTTTATTTGTAACCAGTGCGTTTGGTAGACATTTGGACTTCATTATTGAACTATGATGTACACCCGCTTTCTGCGAGCATAAAATTCAAGTGTATTTTGGTTCCTAGTAACAAGACCATAGCCTGCGTTTCTATTAAATTTTTTTTATTAAACGTACATTTATTTAAATATTAATTATGAATATTATTTGCGGGAGGAAGATTTACTTAAAATTCAAATTAACATTTTAATTTGTTTCCTTTTATTTTTATATTCACGGAATAATCATAATATTTACTGGATACTTAATTTCTAGCTAGCTTATGGTTTATACTTTACTGGTATATTGTGCTGAGATAAAGTCCCCAGTCACAATTAATTTACAGGATTAATAAGCGTGGGGTAGGTTATTTAGGCAAACGCTGGGTTAGTAACTTCTCTTAAAACCTTAACTTTTTTCCTACCGATCATCCATTCTCATTTCCATTAAATGTATACGAAGCAGCTAGGAAAGCTCAAGCAGCGCGTTCTCTACCTTGGGAAGGTACAAAACACACCACTTTTCCGTTTTTCACTCTTTGTGCTGGATTGTCCACATTAGAGCCTAAATTAGCTCCAACTACCTTCATTACACATTTCAGGTTTGTTCAATTAATAAGAATTTAAAAAAAAATTACGACGCATGTCAATTTAGTCAAAGAAAAATATTTCTGTTTACTTGGACAAATTTAACTTCAGTAATAAAGCGAAAAGTATGCGTAAAATTATTCAATTTATTAAGTGAAAATGTCACACTCTCTTTCATAAAACTCAACTTCACGTTGCTTTGTAATTGTAGAATTAAGGATGCGCAAATAATAAATTTAATGGGGCATAGAAGCGCATAAAGAGATAATTTACATGAAAATGTATACAGAACATTGTTCTGTTCGCTCATAAATATGTTTCATTTTATCATATTTAGTCAAAATGTTAATGCAAGGAATATTATCTGGTTCTCATTTTAAGTGATGCTGTATGATCCAAATGCAAAACGTCAAAAAATCTCTGCAATTTATTAGATCTTTTCAAGAGTTTTATTATTCTCTCTGCGTTGTTAGTTAATGGTTCTATATGGATAGCTCTTGAAAATGTTTAGACTCTCCTTTATGTAATGAAAAGTAATGTAATTGCTTGTAATTTTCCGTCCACTACCAATAAACGATTTGGTAATGAATTTTCGGATATTTAAAAAAAAGGAAAAAATGCTAGGCCATAATTAAACAATGTCGTTAGCATAAATTAATAATAAAATGGGAGCTACCCTTCGTACTTTATAGTTTATATGTGATTTTTCTGGTATAAAATGGGGTTAATCAATATTTCCTGTCACTATGTTCTTAGAGATAATGAAATGTTTAATCTTTAATGAAACAGTAAAGAAGACAAAATTTCATACATAATAAAAACTAATTTCAAATTGCTTGTATTTTTTTGTGGTTTTTAAAAATAGTTTGACTAATAGTTAATGATTTTCGCGATCAGGGTTTTATATTTTATTTGCATTTTTATAGCTTACAGCTTTTACAGCTTTATACAGCTTCTCATTGTTAAATTAGAAATTAAACTCTGCAATGCACATACAACAGTCATTTGTATTGATGTTCTAAACAACATATTTAGACACAAATGTAAGCAACGCCCTAATGTTGTTTTGGGTATAATTCCTAAACAAAGTAAGATGTGTCAATTGCGGTTGGTTATAAAATATAGCTGCTTAAAGTTTCCATAAAATTTGTTAGATATAGAGAATGTCTTTTTGTGTACAAACCAACATCCGCAAATTTTTAATGAAATATACATAAAAATAATTCAAGTTTATACCAAAAGTTTAATGTAAAATGTAAAGTTATGCTATATAAAAGGAATAACGTACAATTATGATTGCATTTATAAGGGGAAACGGAAGTGTGTAATTAATGTAGTACAGTTCTACCATAAATAATTGCTTCCGAGCACTTACAGATACAATGTATTTGTCTTCATTAACAAAAGTCCATCCTCTAATGTCGGACTATTGTATTTAAAAATTGTTTCACTTCGATAATAGTAAATTACATTCCAAAATAACAATAAATAACACTATACTATATGGGATAAAAACTTAAGGAAACAGATACAAACGTTTGATAAATTGATTAGAAAAAACAGTACTCTTTATTGTTTAATCGGAGTATCATTCATTATTATGAGCATTTCACTCGAATAATGTAAAACTTTAGACAAACAGACTTAGTTTAAATCTTTCCACAACAGTCATAGGTAAAAGCCTTAGGCAGTACGTAGGTCTAAAAAGGTTATAAAGTTACTAAAACAATCACTAGATGCTTGGTGTTGTCATAACCCTACTTATTTATCTTTATTTGCTTATTTTCCTGTTATTTGGTTCGAATTATCTCACCTTCGCTACCGTACATTTCTTTTATTTGTTTCCCTTTTCTTATTTCCATTCAGATTTTCCATTGTTTCCTACTATTTTTCGTTACACTGCAAAAAAACTAGATCGAATCCGTAATCCAAAGTATAAAAAAAAGCAAATAAATAGCTAAATTAACAAATGACTAGCTTAATGTAATAAAATAAGTTTTCTTTTCTCAAATAAATAACAGCATCTGGTGTTAGGATACAATCTAATTTAAATAGAAGTATGGAGTTATAGATTTTTATCGGTTTGAATATTACTAATAAACATAAATAATAATAATCAGTAGAATTTTGTCATGTGAAATATTTAGGATTGCTATGGGCATTGAACTTGTACGAAAAACACGGTTCCTTTAAAACCCGTGTCAGATGAGTGTTGAAACTCATAAAATCGTACTGACAAATATAAAATACAAAAGGTGTAACTATGCATGGCAGGCAAGTGGTAAGTTTTTGAACATTTATTCTTTGTTTTCAAATTTGAAGGTTGGTCCAACTTCTATTTTTGGCACTATATGCGATTTTAAGTTTAATTATAACCTTGTATTGCATATTCTCTTATACTATATTTTGCCTAGACTGCAAATTCAAATTTAAGCTAGCTTTTAGCTTTGTTACTATATTTGATCTTAATTGTTATTAATTAATCCTAAAAGTAGGAAATCAAAGTCAGAAGAGCTAGCAGGGCCATTATCGTTGTTTATTCTTACCCTTCAATTGAATAAAGTGACATTTAGAGGATGGAAACCTTAAGTTGGCACGCTTCGCGACAATAATAAAACAAATTTGATAAATAAATATTAAATTAAATAACAAAGAACTAACTATAACTCGGAAATCTAAATTAAAAATAATTGAAGCATTTGGTCGAAAATAAATAACAGCAAGTCCCGTGAGTGGCGCGGAGCCAGTAATCGCGTAGGGAGCAATCTGGTTGAAACGTGGTGTGATTGAAGGGTCTGTAAGTGAAAAAACAAGGATATGTACATTTAGATACTCATACAGTAAGTAGACACTCTATTATTTATCTTTCTTGACTTGGTCTTTTCAATGCGTGACTTTTTTCCTTTCTGAAACGCATAACAAATTAAAAAAAACACTTTCGAGTTTCAAAAAAGCTAATTTTATTTCTGTAACAAAGTAATCACACGTATAATAGGTCAGCGAATGATCACCGGAGATGATCCAGAAAGGAAAAATGTGACGCATTGAAAAATTCGCCTTTTTGTTATACCTTAATCCATTGTTTTAAAATTTGGGATTTGGATTCCCATAGTTAAGAGCTTTCCAACGATGTGCCACATGACCCCCGTTTCCATTTAAATGTTTTTTACAAAATGGCGCGTGACCGCCATCTTGAGTTTTTGGTAAAAATTTGTCTATGCTAAAATGTGCCCAACAAAAAGTAAAAATCGATTTTTCAAAAATAATTATTTTGGAAATTATGAATCTTGTTCCAGACGTTTGAGCCACCCTGTACATGGCAAAGAGGTGAATCTAAAAGTATAATAGACTTGATAGTGTATGATGAACGACTTAGAAACCTAGTGAAAGACGCAAAAGTAATGCGCGGATCGGAGTGTGGATCAAGCCACTTTTTGGTTGTATCGAGCTTGTTTAGGGCAAAAGTGGTTCTGGAAAAGGAAAGTAAACGTAGTGCGACCGTCCAGAATTAGGGTAGACAAACTAGCGGATTATGGTGTAAGAATGAAATGCGCAGATGCTGTGGGTAAAAAGTTGAATGGGAATGAAACAGTGTGGAACTAACGAATAAAAGACAATGACGTTGAAAGTGCATGTATAAGCTTGAAAAACTGTGTTGTCAATTGTGGAAGATCAACAGTAGGTAGGCAGAAATGTGCTTGGTGAAAAGAGTCTGTAAAAAGGCAGTATGTAAGGAAAAAGTTGCGTACATGGCAATGATTGCTGCAAAAAATGAGACTGAGAAAAAGCGATTGTATGAGGTGTACAGATTAAGAAACAAAGAATCGAAGGGGGCAGTGAGAATAAGTAAAGAGAAAGTGACGCTTAAGGAGTGATGAATATGAGCAACGAAATGGTATGGGACGATTATGAAGTGAGGAAATGCTGGCAAGAATATTTCAGAAAGCTGTACAGTAGTGAGAAAAGTAAGGCCAAAGGGTTAAATAAGGAGAATATAGAAGGAATGGTGAATGAAACTAAGAAGAATATTGGGATAAATGAGAGAGAAAACGGTAGTAAGGTTGAAAAACGGCAAGGAAGCAGACGTAGATGAAATCACTGGTGAAGTATGGAGGTGCAAAGCTTATACGAAAATTGTGTGAATTATTCAATGTATGCCTTACGTGTTGAAAAGTTCCGAGGGATTGGAAGAGCGCGATCATTGTACCACTGTATAAGGGTAAGGGGAACAAGAGTGATTTCAAGAACTACAAGGAATAAGTTTTCTCAGAATGATTGGTAACGTATCTGGAAGAATACTGATTTATAGAGTTTGAGAAACTACACAAACTAAGATATAGGATGTGCAGGGTAGCTTCATGCCATTGAGAGGATGTGTTGATCAGATGGTTGCTCTCCAGCAGGTAATCGAAGAGTGTTTAAGTGTAAAAAGGAAGCTGTGCTGTGCGTTTGTAGATCTGGAGAAAGCATACGACAGAGTGAATAGGGAGAAGCTGTGGGAAATATTAAATGAATAAGATAATAAACGGAATAAGAGCAGTATACAACGGTAGCATAGCAAGGAATGTGTTAGGAGGTGTGAGTGAATACTTTAATATTGAGCAAGGAATGCGACAAGGCCGTCTGATGTCACCGTGGTTGTTCAATGAATACATGGATAAATGTATTAGTCAAGCATGTACCTATACAAATGGTATAATTATTGTTGACGTAAATGTGCATATATATATATATATATATATATATATATATAAATTGTAGCGCATTCTTGCATTGACGTTTTTATTATTTATACATATATAGTACTTTGGATTAAATCAGATTAAATCTTCTGACGCTTTCTATACAATAATGCACACTGTCATTCCTGAAATAAATGTTATTATTGTTATTACGGCTTTAACTTGATGCTATCATTTCGTTAGTTCGCTAAAACATATATTCAAGATCAAAAATTGCGTAAAAATAGGAATAAAAGTAACTAATACTAATAGTCTGTCTAGGAACTAAGTTTTCATCGTCAATGAAACTGAACGGAAATGTACAAATCCCATTGGCGTAAATCACAGGCTGGAAACCCCTGTACTACATGCGAGCGCCAAATCGTAAAGGGCGCAAGAAACCATAAAATTCTTGTTTTGATTAACAATATCGGTTTAAAATTTGGTAAGTTAAATTAAAATTGCGTACTAAGTCTGTGTTAGCACCCAGGAAAGTGGTATCATTATCCGAATACATGTAACATACTTTACCTCTGCGTGACGTAAATCGTTTCTGAGCGTTTGGGAATGTTTGTGATGTTAAATCGCAAACTAGTTCAATACATACAGCTTTAGTAGCAAACTATACGAAAAGTGAACTACAAAATCCATCTTTTATTAAGATAGGATCAACATAATCAATACCACTCTAAATAAACGGACGTAACCGCTCTACCCTATGTGATGGTAAGTTACCCATAATTTCATGTAAACTGTGTGGTTTTATTTTTTATTTTTACGATACTGGGTCAGATATGGGCCAATATTTGAACCTCACTCATGCAAGAACGGCTTGAGGGCCCGAGTGTAATTGGTCTGTATGCTCGTGCAGAATTAATAACTCGGTTACGTGATGACCGTGCGGTAGTATGATAGGAAGTTTCTGATCTGATTTGATATTATCGTTACCAAGTCTTTCATCTACATTCATTATTTTATTCTGGTCTATGTAAGGATTTACTGATAGAAGTTTACTGTCTCGATATGGAATTGTGTTTTTCTCTTGATCAAATTCTTGCGAATGCATTAATCTGAATATGTTCATACTGGCTTCTTATTTCAGAACATATTAAGCGGTTTGTGTCTGGATTTTTAGTGTTGTGGACAAACCTTAAACAATATGCAACTACGCGCTGTAATTTTGTAAAGCAAGAGTATATCTCTAGCATAAAAATAAATCTACTCTGATTAATGATATTTGGCACTCACCAAAATTAACTCACATCGAAATCTTTCAAATATGAAAAATCTACGTTGCTAGTGGGTCAATTATCACCATTAAGTGATAACCATCAGGGTCAATGAAACCAAACTTTATTGTCTAACAATTGTGAAGCTGAAGTACCTCGGGATATTATATCGGGAGGATTAAATTCGCTACGTATATGACGCCAGCGTTCTTGTTGAGTCAATGTTAAGATTTCCGAAATACGATTTTCCCCAAACGTTTTAAGACCATGGGAATTAAAGATCTATGCTAAAATATACTATACCCTCGATTTGAGATTCAACACCATCAAATCCAATCCAAGAGGGCTCAAATTTAGCCAAACGAAATTCTACATCTTTTATGTCACCATTAGAATCATTTATTACATTAGTGAACCTAGATCACCTTGAATTTTAATTCTTTTTTGCATGATCGAGCATTTTTGTTTATTTACATTATTTGTTTCCAAAACGGTGAGATATGTTTACCGGTTTATAGGCCCAACACGTCAGTAAGTAAATACTTACCGACATGTTTTACTTACCGGCGTCTGAACTAAAAATACAAAATGATATTTGACAAGTTGAACTTGACGCGAAATATGAACGTCACGTTTGACTTTTCGTTTAGGTATTTAGTAGAAATTAATTTATTTCAAATGAATTTAATACGATCGTGCAAAAACAGTATTAGCACCACGAACGTTGTACCGGTATCCGGAAAAATTGAAGACTGAACGCAGCAAAGTCTTCAAACATTGCCGTTGATCTGTAAACGTCCCTTGCCGTTCTTGATACTTAATATACTATAACTTATTAAAATAATATAAATTTTAGAATCATTGTCATTTAAATTTAACTAGTTATTTAGGTTCTAGAAACATAAACTACATTTAACAATGCATTTTATAATCAATAACAGCATCTCTCCAGTACCCTATTCTGTATCTTAATTTAGACTGCAAATATTAGCAAAAACATGAATAACACATAGATATATACACATTTAACAATTCAAGATTTCCAAGTAGATGTTAATGTTGATTTTAGGTTAACCAAGATAAAGTTGTAACCTCCCACATTACTTTTTTTGACAAATAACAAACATGACAACTGAAGCTTTTTTGATGAGAAAACTCTGAACGTTACAATACTATTTTGGAATGTGCTTTTCCTGGTAATTGTTTGAGAAAATAATATTTTTATGTTTTGTTGCCACTTTTTTTTTCAAAAACTGTGAGATAATTATTTCCTAAGATACAGCCGCCTACCTCTCTTAAAGGGACGCCCAATACATTAAAGGTATGAGTATTTAAATGTATAATAAAAATTACTAAATATTTTTAGCACCCTTTCAAATAAAGATGTAATGATAAAACAGAATTAATAACATAGGAAGATTAAGAAAAAACAATTTTCATTAAATACAAGAGGCGCGTCATTTCAATTATATTTGAATTAAGAGTCTCTTTTAAAAATAATACGTAGTTGAGAGTGTTTTTTGAGCTTGTGTTAAATGATTCTTAGAAACTGCGTTTTAAATTTTTTTCGTTTTCGATTAGTCAGATTTAAATTTTCAAACAAATACACTTGAGCACAATGTTGTTTCCTTTAACTAGAGATTTGGTAGTGGGGCTAGTAATACAGGGTTATTACAAATGATGTTCATGATTTCAAGTGTACATAAATCTAGTTTTATTTATTATACAAAAAAATAAAATAGTTACATTTCAAGAAAAACTCAAGAAGTTTCATCCTAGATGCCAAGAATTAGAAATGTTCTATATGGGAACTCCTTGTGATACGACAGATGTTAAGCGTGTAATCAAGCTTTTGCCATACTTTCGATGGCTCTGGTAATCCGTTGTTGGGATCTCAGGTATGCTTTCTGGTGGTGTATACACTTTATGTTTGATGTATCCTCACAAGAAAAAATCACAGGGGGTGATGTCCGGAGATCTTGGAGGCCAGTTCAAGAGTGCACCATCACTTGGACCTGCACGACTGATTCATCTACCAGGCAGCCGATTTTGAAGTCCAGAATGAGGTTTAGCGATTCTTGTTCTAATTTCGGTAGAAGCCATTCCGTCATCACGTCCAAGATTTATTCCATTTATTGTTTGTCCAATAAAGAAAAAAGGTCCGTACACTTTGTTGTAAATGATAGTACAAGACAGATTAACTTTCGGAGTGTAAGTGCTCGATGTAGGTGTATGGGTTCTCCGAGCCCTATATTATGACATTATGTCTGTTCACGGTACCACACAAGTGGGATGTGGCTTCATCACTAAATACTAAACATTTTACATAGTTTTAATTTTCCATCAAGGCCTACATGTTCTCATAAAAAGAAAGTCTTAGAACTTTGCCATTTGCTTTTCATGCTTGAACAAGCTGAAGTTTGTAAGGCTTGAAATTTATACGTTTACGTAAAATTTTCCAAACTGTTGACTGTGGTATACCAAGCTGTCTACTGCATTTAACAGTAGATTTCTGTGTACTACGCGTAAAACTTTCCCTTGCCTGCTGTACAGCGTCATTGCTTACTGACGGCCTTCCAGTTAATTTCTTTTTACAAATGCACCAATTTCTCTTAAAATTCAAGTACCACTTGTGACTGCTAGGAGGATCTTCATTAAATTTGGTTCTAAAGTAACGTTGCACGCTAATAACTGATTGGTTGATGTGATAATCCAACACATAAAATGCTTTCCTGTCTTCAAATTCAGCCATTACACAATTGACAACAATTGACTTTAACAAATAGCTGATACGTACTTAACTCAATGTAAACAAAACTTTATGAGTTTTTCTTTCCAGTGGTACCAACTGAAATGGTATTAAAACAGGTTAATCCAGTAATATTTATAATTTAAATCGGGAACATCATTTGTAATAACCCTGTATATGTGTGGAGAATGAGATTTCACCAAAACACTCGTCGGTAAAAATAAGATACCTTCAAAACGGCAAAACGCTGATTGGAATTTATTTTGCCTTCTAATGAAATATATTGTAACTTGCCTGGAACAACCTGACACTTATAAAAACAACTGGTTTAAACAACGACGGACTGGAACCGGTAACCTTAGTAAGTTACGAACAATTTAAAACAACAATCATAAACCAATTAAACTATACTTTGTTGTGCTGTATAATCGAGAAATACTATAATTACTGAACTGTTCCTATTGTATGTAATGTTATTTGTTAAATTAGGGTTATATCACAAACGAAATACACCCACATACCACACAAAAATTAAAAAACGCCGAACACGTTCGGTATTTTATAATTCTTGTATGGTACGTGAGTGTTTGTTGCAGGTCCTGCCGCAGTTCCAGTGTTCCAGATTTTTCAATAGACTTATTTCCTTACCGAATATGTATGACAAACTCTAATTAGTTCACTATAATGTCACCTTGTGTGAAAATTTTATTAATGTATGTATGTTTTTTTTCCGCTTTATCGAATTTCGGTGTTAAAAAAATGTTATAGAATTAAAATGTTAATTTATTTAGGATTGACATTATTGTAAAAGTTGTTCAACAATTAAGATGTTTAGAACAGGGTATTTAAAATTAAAAAGGTATATATCGGGAAGTGTTAGTGATATCATTTTTCTTCAATTTGTTATGTTAATTCTAAAAGTGTAAAACTCATGTTCATTAAATAAAACGTAGTTTGACAAATGTAAGATGTGGATATAAAATTGTTTTTTTTTGCGTGTTTGATAACTTAAGCTGGAAGCGCGTTTAGTTAAATGGATGTTACAATTCTTATTTAAAGTTTACCGGTTCGTTTCGATTAATATTGCCGTTTATAAAGTTTGTAAAATTTGGTCGATCAACTACATTCCGTTGCGAAAATAAGCCGTGGACTTATCAATTCTTGGTATTAGCGTGTTTTCGTCGTATGAAACGTATATCTCGCATTTTTTTACTTGTATAAACGCTCGAGAGGATGATGTTATGTGGTGTGAAAGGCATCGGCAGATTTGTGTTTTTACGTCAGTCCTATTTAAGATGTAGAAGTAGTAAGATTGATGCTTTCGCAGTGTGCATGCGAGATGCGTTGAAGGAGCGCATTTACCTGGAGTGCTTGAACAGTATCGCAGGAAATCTTTTCGGTTTCCCCTTTTGGGGATATTTTGAAGATGGACGCACCCCAGTAATTTTATATCATTTACCATTTGTCAGTAGTGATAGTTTTATGGGTTCATTGAGGCAGGGTCAAGTATTTACTATTAGTTCCAACCCCATTCATGTAATAAACCAAATATGCGAACTAAAATGCTGTGGAAGGGTGATTACGACATTGGCGAAGCTGCAGGTCTTTCTTCACCGATCCATAACCAGAGGGTCATCCGCAGGGAACCTATCGTTATTGCAGTATAAAGAAAGAGGATAGGATGTGGGTGGTCAAATTGACGTGTATGGTATTCAAAAGTAAGGTAAACACTTCCGTACTTTTAATTTCTGTGTTGCTGACAATTTCAATAGTGTTTGTTTTCTTTATTTGTATTTGCTGCACCGTTGAATACGCTTTTTGTTAAGTTTTACTTAATAGGCTGTAATTGTTCAATTTCGATTTAAAGCGTATCCATCCTAGAATTAATTAAATCATGTTATTTGTTATTTCTGTTTTATTCTGAATGTGTTAAATTAATGTACGTATTGCTGAACTTTTCAACGCAATAAAATTGGTACTGTTTAAAATTAAGTTACACTAGCTAGCGTCAATCCCATTCAATCAATAGAATTTTACGAAATTGTTGTTGCTTTTAACATCATTCTGTATTACCGCATTGAGTGTTAACGTTTATTTGTTTACAGTCTATATTTAGTGTCAGTGAACTGGGTATCATTTTCTGTACAAAAGAGTTGTAATCTCATTTCTTTTTACTGCATTTAGATTAATTACGCTTGATTAAAAAAATTAAAAGGTTAGATATTTTGGTTTACATTCAAGTTACAGCATAGTTTATTTACTGTATCAGAATTGGGAATTTATGCAATTTTTTACTGTGATGTTCGATTACTTTTCAATGATTTAATACATGCTTTAACGTAATAATTTGAGAGTGAATTCTTCAAGAGACAATTAGCCATTTCGATCTGTTGGTACAATTGCATTTGAAGATAAGATTTAAGATATACCGTAACGTAATTATAACGTACGTTAGTTCTTAATCGATCAGCTGGCTTATTTGCACGCCAGTGTTTGTTTTGCAAGTAGTTACAAATATTTTGAAGTTATTTTTAGGAATCAACGTACAGGCTATTAATTCTCTGAATACCTGGATTGGCGATTAAAGGTAAGCGAGTTTATTTATTTGTTTGGGTACGTAGATGTTTACTTTTCGGATTAGGTATCACGACCCCGATATTGACCTTTTTTAAATTATATGACTAGAAATTTTTGACCGCGTTTGATTAATTGTTGTGACGTATTTCATTCTAAATTCAATAAGTAATTACCGTATCGACCAGTTATTCCTTTGGTTATTTGAGCACTAATTTTACGTTTTATCGAAATTTATAATGAGTTTTGAGTCTTACTATCGCAATTTGACGGACTTTAAATAAACCTCAAGATTTTTATTGATATGTATCAGTAGGTGGCGCCTTTTTTGACGTTTTTCCCGTATTTTGACGTTATTGAGTGGTGTCGAGTGTGCTTTCGAAGTGTTAAGGAAGAACACCGCCAATCCCACTGAGCTATGTCCGTTTACCTTTACTGGCTGATGCTCTAGTGATTGTTTGGTCCGTAACAATAATTAGGAATTTTCATAATCCGCGAATTCATTGAGGTCGATTATTTAATTGAGAATACAGCAAAAAATAAAAGAAAAGGTAATAAAATAGGTTTAGTACTTTTGGAATATAAATTCAACTTTAAGCGTCTGGAAAATTTATAAATATTTAAAAAAGTTAATGGAGGGGTTGTCAATATACCACTTGCATCAGCTAACAATTCCCAACCATACACGGATCTTATTGGGACTAATTTATTTTCACAGTAACTGTTTCTCTTTTGAGATTTGGTTTTTTACACTCGTCATGAACGTAAGGAAAGTAGCTGTAAAAAAACTAAGAGCACAAACCAACAGTGCAAATAACACAAAAATATTCATAACTATACCAGAGCATTATTTTACATAAGGAACTCTTTCTAAAACGATTTCCGTGCAACCTGCCCTATCATATAGAAAAAATTTTTTACACACATGGCGATAGCCACAACTAAGAAGTGAGTAAGTCAAAATTAAACTTTAAAAAAGCAAGTCACTTAAGCACCCAGCATAAGAGACTTTCATCAGAGTACGATTTTGCTGAGAGTATGCGTCAAAACTAAATATACAACTTCAGATATCTTTGTAATGAGACGTTGGTAAACCCCCCAAACAAATATTCGGTAACACAAGTAGTGACAAAACTATAAGCAGAACTTCAAAAATTGAATTTATGATTTGTCTAGTTAAATACATTATTAATACCCAAAGGCAAACACAGCAAGTACAACCGATGCATCCAATATACAAACAAAACTTATAACCTCACTTGGAACAAATCTGTATCAATAGATTAGAAGTTAAATTTGTGTAGTCAAAAGTAAATTTTGGTAGCCACTAAATATAAACATAACATGTACTTAAAAAAATAGTCGAATATTATGTAGATTCAATCTAATCCAAAAAATTACAAAATGACGAAGAAGCTCTGCAAAACTGTATAGGTATTGCACATAATTTTCGATTTGTGGTTAAAAAGAGAAGCAAAACCGAAACAATAGTGTACTACAACGATTTCAAGTAGCGTCTTATAACGATTCCAGTAAAATTGTAATCTATAGACCAATAATAAAAAGTTTCTGTTCACTTACGAGAACTGCTGCAACTGCTGACAACACGTATATATATATATATATATATATATATATATATATATATATATATATATATATATATATATAGATAGATAATTGGTATACAGGTATAGAAAAATATTATCGCGGGTCTGACTTATAACAAGTAAAACTGCGATTATGCGTACTGTTTGTAAATTTGAAAGATGTGGATGTTTAAATAATTGTAGAAAATGCAGTTGCATTGATATTTTAAACGAAGAGCGCGAACTTCAAAAAATTGCTGTGTGTAGTTTAGCAGAAACTATTTTTCCGTGCAATAGCACAAAAATTACTAAAGAAATGAATATTGAACCAACAACAGTTCGCAATATCTTGAAAAGGAATCAATACCGATGCTATAAGTTGCAAACTACAAAATAAATGTTTCCAGAAGAACCTTAAAAGCGTATGGAATTTCGTGAAGATATGATGAATCGGGCTAATGAAAACGAAAAATTTATTGAAAATATTTTGTTTACCGACGACTGTTCTTTTAACTTACATGGCCATCACAATCTGTCTGTCGCTGTTGGTTACTCTCTGGAAAACAAACACATTAGTATTCCTTACTGGACACAATATCCCCAAAAAGTTAATGTCTGGGCAGGAATTTTAGGCAATTACACAATTGGTCCATTTCTTTATCAACAGAAACTTGAATGCGGACAAATATTTATAACTGTTGAGAAACCAGATAGTTCCAGCTGTTCAACGCCTGAATATAAATTTTGATGCCATTGGGTATCAAGAAGATGGCTGTCCAGTTCATACTTCAATAAGAGTTCAACAGTTTTTGGAAACTACGTTCCCTAACCGTATTATTAGTAGAAAAGGAACTATTAAATATCCCCCTCGCTCACCTAATATCGCGCCGAACGACTTTTTTGTTTGGAGATACGTATCGCAGCAAATTTATGGGCACAGGCATTAACGTGCTAACAATTTGGACGAACTTCGTGTCAAAATTACAGATTCTTTAAACAGCATTGCCCAAGAAATGTTAGAAAACACCCGAACTGAATTTTATCACAGATTGGGTTACTTCTTTGCGCAAGGTGGAGGTCTTTTCAAAAACCTTATAAAGTAGAGTTTTGAAAAAAGCGTATTCTGTTCATTTTTAAAAATAATTGGTTTTTCAATAAGAATTATAATGCCAAAGTTAAACTGTAAACTTAAGTTATACTATCAATGTAAATGTTAATGTTCTTATTTGTAGCTCTCCTAAGTTTCTTCTTGGTTCTTCTTACGAGTAGTAATCGAACCATGTCTAAAATTACAATGAGCTTCGATGTTTGAGGTATTATCATTTAATGTTTAAGTATAAAGTATTCAATTAATAGTTTCACAGAACACGCGACTTTTCAACATCATCTTAATTGCTTTGGTTTCGTTACAAATGTTGAAGCTAGATTAAAGGAGACTTAAGTAGTTCATATTTTGTGCCTACATGCAAATATGTACAAGTGGCAACATCGGTCAAGTTATGTCTCTTTCACACTCATATAATGCTTATTGGGTTTCTTTCTAGCTGATTATAAGTCAGACCCGCAATAATGTTTTTCCATACCTGTGTATATATATATATATATATATATATATATATATATATATATATACGAGGGGCAAGCTACAATTATTGAGAATTGAAAGATTGATACAAGTTTTTAGAATTTTTATTTTAAATATGTTCAAAGTAGTTGCCATTCACATAAATGCACTTAACCATTCTCTCCTTCCATAGTTTAAAAGCGTTCAACCAGCTGTCTTTAGGGATACTATGAAAAAACACTTAACCGCGACGTCAATCTCTTCTTCTGACTGGAACCTTTTCCCTCTCAAATGTTTTTCGAGCTCAAAAAATATCCAGAAGTCACACATCGCCAAATCCGGTGAGTAAGGAGGATGTTCTTTAATTTTGATTTTGTTTTCCGCTAAATACTGAACAGTTGTCCCGGCTGTATGGGACGACGCGGTATCATGATGTAACATGATTCCCTTTCTTGGCACTTTACTGAACACAGTAGGAAAATAATTTTCAACATACGATTTAGTAGTAACTGTCTTCTGATCTAATTGAATTGCGGCCACCAAACTCGTACTTCTAAAAAATACTGCGTACAAAACTTTTTACATTGCTCGTTGTTTTTTCACCATGGTAGGGGTTTCCTCATCTTCATGTATCCAGATTCGGCTTTCTTGGCGAGTGGGAACTTCAAAAAACGGAATGTACGTTTCATCGCCAAATACAATTTTAGAAATAATTTGATGGCCTCCAGCATTCAACATATCTAAAGTTTGTTGGCAAATTCTCTGTCAGATAATGGGGTACAAACCGAGTTACAACCTTTTTCAAATGTAAATGTTCGTGCAATATTGATCTCACTTGCGAGGATCCAATCTTCAGATTGGACTCATTCATTACATAGGTAATGCGGTTGTCCTATTCCACCATCTTCTTCACCACAGCAATGTTTTCGGGGTTAACAGCAATTAAAAGATGGTCAGCTGCTTTTCTGTGTACCACCGACTTGCAACCTCGTTCACATTCTTTATACCATCTATAAACAGTTGCTAATGATGTTGCGAGAACCCGAAATGCCGACTTTAAACTTTCCTCACACTCATACGCGCTCAAGCCCTTCATAAAATCATAGTAAATCATTATACGAAAGTTTTGTTGTGATAATTCCATTTTTTCATAAGTTTATTCTATGGACTATTTCTCAGATACTATTCAACCGAATTGCAAACACAGGGTGAGTCACCGCGGGCGCAACGGGGTTTTATGAGAAAACTGGATATATTTTTTTGTTTTTGATGCAGGTCCATTAAAGCCACATTTTTAAAATGATTTCAAATATACATGGTGGTTCAAAAACGAGTGGCATATCAAAGTTATGTTTTTTAAAATGGAACGCCCTATCTTTTATCACATTTTTTAATATTGTATGAAAACTAAGATAGACATCGTTAGGCTTCCCTATACCTAAATACATCGCGTTTTGATTTATTTTGATTTTTCTTAAATTGCAAGGTTCTTTTATGGGACTTACAAAACGTAAATGTTTTTACAAATAATGTTTGTCAATCATTTTTTGAATAGAGTAATTAGCAAAGATATTTCTTCTTTTGTGTGTATGTGTATACATATTTCAAGTTAGTGTGCAGTAATTCTTAATTAAAATATTACTTATGAAGATATGTATATTGTAATGACCTGAGCTCGGATTATATGCAAAATGCATATTTTATAATATAAATAAGCCATCAAAAATATTTTGTTTATACACGAATCGCTAAATTTAAATTCGATTGACACCAACTTTATTTTGCATATTTACGTGATGTGCATATTTTGCACATTTCACTCATTGCGTGCATTTTATTGCATATTTTTTCAATTTAAATTTTTTTTATAATGAAAATGAAAAATTACATTTATTCTATACATTCGTGAAGTTTTTCGCCGTTTTTTTTCTTCTTCACATTTTGGAGATTCAATGGTATTATATTAAATTATGTGTATTCTTGCATATTTATTTATCTACAGGAAACTCATTAAGGTAGAGTGCAATAAATCTTTCAGTTTCAAATTTTCAATAGGTTATTGTTCTGAGGGCCATTGGCAATAAGTTACTATTATTGTTCGTTTGACTAATTACATTTGTTATCCAAATTCCAAATAGCAATTTAATGAGGTTATTTCTATGAATGGGTGAATAGACCGGATACTTTAATGTTAATAAGCAATTACAATATGCGTAATGCTTATATCAAAAGTTTAAAGATGTTTTTTAACCTACTCAAACAAATAAAATTAAAATGAAATTATGTAATCCTATATATTAAAATAATCGAGTCATTTAGTTCACGCAGATTGCGAGACAACCGCATGACGGATTTCGATTTTTACATATAAAGGTAAATTGGTGTCGAAAGAAATAACGGAGCCAGAATTTGATTTTGTGGTTTTAATTTTTTTACAAATTTGATTTAAATTTTGCAAAAGTCTAGCACCCGACGCTAACATTTTTAGTTTGTTTTCAAAGAAACAATTTCAAATTATATTCAAATCATGTTTACCGCAAAATTTTGCGGGGGAAAAGCTCGTTTCAATAATTTACATTTCTTTAGTAGCTTATGGTTTGATCCTTTAGTTTTGAAATTTTCAAACTACTAATTAGTAACTACTAATATTAGTAGATAATTAAAATATCTCGATTAGTAATAAATAGTAATAAAATAATCGATTATGGAAATGTCCCGATTATTCCCATCACTAATTCCTTCCAATTGTTATCTTGACTAACTTGCACAGAAATATTTCAAGCGGATTAAGGGATTTTCCGAAATACAGGTTTACGTGCTTAAATGCTATTAACTATTATTGTGGTTGGTTGCCGACATTTCTTTTTGGGGTGTTCCATTCTTGTTATGGTCATTCATTAATATTATAATTATTATTTTATATGTATTGTATATGTATTATTTTAAAAATAAATGTATAAAAATATTTTGTTTATTATTGTGAGTAAAATTTAGTGCATATGCTGCATGTTTTTGTGCATATCTTACAGAATCAAGTGCATATAAATCCGAGCTCTATTAATGACAAAAAACGATGCTTCCAAGCTGAATTCTAATCTAGTGTGCTATTGTCAAAATGAAAAATATTATTAACAGTATGTCAATATAATTGGGTATTAACTATTTGCACTGTGTGGTGAATATCAAATAATTATTTTAAGTTAAGATGGTTTATTCGAAGCAGGACAAAAATGATATAATTTTTTCTATTGGTGAATGTTATGGAAATTGTTTATTGGCTTCAAGAATCTATGCAGCAAGGTATCCCAACCGCATTCATCCAAATAAAAAAGTACCAGAGAGATTGTAGCAAACGTTTCGTGGGAGAGGAAGTGTCGCTTACCCAAAACAGGGAAAAACAAAAGTGGTTATCAATAACGAAAATAACAGGTTTTTGGAATTAGGTTCCGTTGTTGATAATCCAAATACCAGTACTACAATAATTGCGAGAGAAACAGACATTAGTCAATCAAGTGTCTCCAGAAATTTATGGAAGCCCAAATACCACCCATATATTCAATTTCATCAAAATTTATATGGAACAGATTTTGAAAGGCGAACTGTTGTTTGTTCAACAATCCTCAAAAAAGTCGGTGAAGAAGATCATTTTAATCAATAAGTGTTGTTTACCGATAAGGTAACGTTTCATAATAATAGTCATGTTAATCGTCATAACTACCATTATTATGATACCGAAAATAAGCATTTATTGCATACGACAGATCAACAGAATCGATGGAGCATTAATGTGTATGGTAGAACAATTGGCGATGAAGTTATTGGTCCATATTCCTTCGATGGCACTTTAAATGGTTGCAAATTCTTAAACTTTTTAAAAAACGACTTTTGGTTACCTTTAAAAAATATTCCATTACACATCAGACAAGAAATATGGTTACAATTAGATGGTGCCCATGCACATTTTTCACGACGTGTAAGGGAATATTTAGACCGAAAATTTCAAAACAAATGGATCGCAAGAGGTGGCCCAATTAACTGGCCTCCTAGATCTCCAGACCTCACTCCAAAGGATTTCTTTTCATGGGGATATATTAAAAATCTAGTGTATGCTACTGCAGAAGACCGAAATAAAAGCGCCTTTGAAACCGTCACTTCTGTTATGTTGCAACATTTAAGATGTTCGCTTGAAAATAGACACGCACTCTGCATTGATAGATGGCAGTCATTTCGAACGTTTGTTATGTTAGTTATGTTAAATTGTTAGAATAATATTATTTAATATATTCGTGATATTGTTAAATATCGTTAAATAACCTTGAAACGTGAAGGTTTAGGTACAGGATACTTTAATACTTTTTGTAAGATTATTGAATTGGTCATATGATAGCTCTAAAATATGCAGCGTGTTCTATTTAGGATAAGGAAGATATTATAGTTTGAATGTATTAATAATACAACCGAAAAATCGGAACGCCCAGAATAGTATTTTTCGAAATTAAATTGTCAAACAAATCAACAATATAGTTTATTTTCGAGATCCTGAAGCAGTTTTGACAAAATTAGTTTCATTTGGAAACAATTATTTTTTTCCAAAACCTTGCAATTCAAGAGAAACCAAAATAAATAAAAACGCCCTATATTTAGGTATAGGGACCTCTAATGAAAGTCTCTCTTATTTTTCATACCTAATTCAAAAATATGATAAAGTATAGAGCATTCCATATATAGGGTTGCATTACGTTATACAGGGTATTTCAAAAGTTATGGTCAATTGTACACGAAAATCATTCTCATTTCAACGTCCTGTATACCTACAACAAGACAGAACAACCTAACAATAATTTTTTCCAGGCATAACTTTTTGACATTGGTACAGTATTACGAGAATTTCTTTATTATTGCACCAATTGAATATAGAGTGAGCCAAAAAAGTGAAAATACACTTTATGTTCTTTCATTTTTATTAAGCACTCCCTATAGCTAAAATCGTTCATTTCTGAGATATTTTCAATTTAATAACAGAAAGAGATTTTTTTTTAATTTCTATTATAACAAGTTAGCCGTGAAAAAATAAAAGTGTGACAAATTATTATAAAAAATTCAAAAAACATCGGTTATTAAGACAAAATTCTTATAAAATTAATTAATTTCATAATAAATGTTCAAAATGTCCACCGAAAACATCAATACAGCATTGCAGTCGATCTTCAAATTCACGACTGACATTTATTAACATTTCTACATTAATACTCTGGAATGCTTCTCGTATTATATTCCTCATATCATCTTGCGGTTGGAGGTATTCGATACACACGGTTTTTCACATAACCCCACTTGAAGAAGTCAATTTTGTTTAACTCCGGTGAACGAGCTGTCCATGCAATGAGTCCTCCTCTTCCCACTCAACTTCCAGGAAAATGGGTATTAAGATGATTATGAATTAATCTAGTGTGTTGTACCGGAGCTCCATCGTGTAACAACCACATTTTTTGACGAATGTTAAGAGAAACGTTTGCCAACAGTAATGGTAAATAATTTTCTAAAAAGTCCAAATAAACCTGACCATTCACTGTTCCATCGAAAAAATGTGGTCGAATTACATGATTTCCAACTATACTACCCCAAACATTCAAAGACCACCTAGTTTGACTATAAGTTGCTATAAGATGGGGATTACTTGTGGAGTAATAATGAAAATTGTGTCTATTCACAGTTCCATTCTTCTGGAACGTGGCTTCGTCTCCAAGGAGGACAAAATCAAATAAATCCGCCTAATTGTGGATTTGCTGTTTAGCCCATCCACAAAAGGCAACTCTTCTGGGATAGGCATCTTCGAGTAACTCTTGATGCAACTGGATATGGTATGGATGCATCTTATTTTTACGCAGTATTCTTCGGACGGGCCTGTCACTAATATCATGCTGACGCCAGATTTCTGTTATTAAACTGAGAATATAAATTACATGTCAGATGGTACATTTTTGATTACTTTCATTGGTTAAAATCCAAAAACAAAATCGCAGAATAGGCTATAAAATCGGTGATAATTTTATCACCGCATGTTGACTGTCACATGATTTTAATGAATAAAATAGTTTACTGTCAAAGTGACAAAAAGTATCAAAGAAATAAATAATTGTAGTGATTATCTTGCAACTGTAATATTCACTATCAAAGTTACAGATCGTTTACAATTGTAAACATTAAAAAATATATTTCCTATTAACAATCATTATATTCTCTTACCAAATATTACACGTGTTATGATTAATAATCGATGATACCACTCGTTAACACTTGTAGAAAATTGAACCAGTGCTAGACACTCATTCAATTTTCATCAGTTTTAACTCGAACTATCACCGATGAAAATCATAACACTAGTTATATTATCCCGGAAAATATCTCAGAGATTAACGAATTAAGGAGTGCTTAATAAAAATGAAAGAACATACAGTGTATTTCACTTTTTCAAATAAAATACAGGGTGATTCATTTGAATCAATTCAAAAAGTTATGCCTGGAAAAAATTATTGTTAGGTTGTTCTGTCTAGGGTATACAGGACGTTGAAACGAGAACAATTTTCGTGTACAATTGACCATAACTTTTGAAATACCCTGTAGAACGTAATTAAACCGCATATTGGAAGTGAGGGGGAGATGAGCTTAATCTAAATTTGAAATAATATATAGGGTGTCCCATTTAAAGTGTTCACCCTGGTAATATGTAACACCCTGTAAATACCAAAATAATTTTATAATATGAAGTTTGAAGTTGCCTATGATTAACTTTTTTGATATCTCCTTTAATAATGCACCCTCTATATAGGTATATAATATATATATATATATATATATATATATATATATATATATATATATATGTATATATATTACATTGTTTCCCATTCAAAATAAAACATTTTTAATTTGTTTTTTTATGATACAAGGCCATCTAGTTTTATATAGCAATGACTAAGTGTTAATACTAGTTTGACATTGTTCTCATCATTATGAAAGTACATGTAACTGCTGAAAGTGATAATTTTAATTTTAATATTAATTATAGTCGTCAAATGTGTGTTAAGAGTCTATTCCGGCTCTTTGAAAGGTATTATATTATTACTTGATACATTAATGATTAATGTTATACCACTAGCATGAATTATGTAAATTAACCAGCATTTAAAATTGGTTTTTAACTAAATTCAAATCAATCATTTTGAATCGTCCAAAATATTATATTTCATAATATGAAATGATATTTAAACCATTACAGTCAAATAGAGAAGGGAAAACAGCATGTACAAATATTTTTTTATTGTGAATCCGAACAAATTAATTTATAATATATAATCCGCTTAAACAATTATAGCTTAAGAGAGTTTTAATGTGGAATATTAAATTACTTAAAGAAATGAAAAGCAGTTTTACTTTTGTATCTTTTATTCATTTAAATGAGAAATCCGTTCCGTGCTAGAAATTCTTCAATTGATAATGTTTTAAAAGCAATTGTAAAATTCTTTATGATAAGATAAATAAAAATTTTATTCATCCAAATCAAGTCCGTTGTAGAATTAACAACCGAACAACTGTACATATTAATATAAATAAAAAATAAATAAAGTCAATTGTGTTTGTAATTTTGTTATAATAGCTAATTATCTTTAATTACATCATTAATGTTTTGTGATGGACTCATTACATTTCTGTTTAGATTTTCTTGCTAACATTGTTTCAATTATGCTTCACAAAGGCTCCGCTATGACCACTCCCCCGAAGCTGTTAGACTGGTTATCACTGAAGCAACCATGAGTCACTGTGCACGTTGGCGTCGGCATCGTTCTCCTCGTTTACGGCCTGCTCACCACCGCTTGTCTGTTTTCTTGAAAGAGTACCTAATTTTTACTTACGAAATGAATATATATTTTTTAGACACGCCAACTTCATGTAGTGGTAAGGGTGGGCATAACTCCCCACGTCCATGTTAAAAATACCGGTACAGTATTACACAGATGTTATTGTTTACTCTTTCAATTCCGTCTTTCAGTAGAAATGCGTTTAATAAAATTGTCTAACGATTCCTTTCCGTAAGAAAATGTAAAGTAAGATCATGTAAATGAAATTTAAACGTGTGAATCATCCTTCATGTGTCATATTAATAATCCAAGGTAAAAGTGATACCAAATTCTAATAATGGCACAGAAACGTTGACATAATAGTTATAGTTATTTATGATCCGAGAATCATGGAAAATTAAAAAAAAACATGTTTATGCTTGCTTTACAATTCTAAGCTGTATTTAAAGGTAATACATATCAATACATGAAAAGAATATTTTCATAATTCGTTGCTTTTGCAGTATATTTCAATATTAAATGCGCTTCAATAATCGAGCAGTTGGTTTGTAAAATTGCGGAATCAATATGCGGTATTTTATGCTATATGTGAGTTTAATATAAATTTATAAAGTCTACAATTCCAGAAAAATAACCCAATGTAAAAATTCTATTCAAAATAATTTTTTTCAAAGCATGCTTATTTAAGATTTGAATTTTAGTCACCTTTCGCATAATACACAATTCTATAAATGGTTATATTTCTAACATAGCTAATAAATATTGTATTGAAGTGTATTTGACACTGTTTTCTAATTGTGATCTTAGTATTGGTAGTATTTTTGTTTGTTGTTTGGTTTTTCAAATACTTTGCTTACTTTATTATTTCATACCAATGATGTTGAAATTATAAACGTAAAGGTAAACAGAACTAACTACAAATAAATGAAAAGAAAAAAGAAAACTAAAAGAAAGGAGATATACTTGCAAATCTCTGAACATAATGTTTTTGAATCACCACTAATAATCGCCTGTTACCATTTTTCACGTTTGTAAAGAAAATCAAGTAACAAACCTGAAACAATAGCTAACAGTTCCCATAAATTATTTGGAAAGGAGTAAAGTCACTGGATTAATTATGTCAAGGAACTGAACCATTATGGAAAAATAACGAAACTATACAAATTCTTAGTAAATTAGGTAACATTTGGATTAATTCTAAGTGAATTAAAAAGCATCGAAGTGATTCCAAATTTTGTATTTTAAAAAAGTGATGAAAATGATTAACATTCTCTGTTTCCAGAAATATTGTACGTAATGTTGCCTCGCGTGGCTTTCTTCTTGTTCTTTAAAGGAGTCAATGTTGTCTCGATGCGTTTCGGCAAAGCTCCATTTGATTTCCTCAAGCCAGTCTCTGCAACTGTGCTCTGCTTCTGGGCTGTGGAATATATATGTATATATATATATATATATATATATATATATATATATATATATATATATATATATATATATATATATATATATATATATATATATATATATATATATATATATGTGTGTATATATATCTAGATATATTATTTGAATCAAGTTCATTAATAATAATACAAATTGTACGTAAATTTAAGTTTAAAAACACATACACAGATGCGGACAAAGGTACGGACACACGCCCGCGCACTGGCAAGGAGACGGACATGGATATGGACACGGGCTCTAAGAATGACCGGTGCGCTTGCTATAAAAAGCGTTATAATATAGCAGTTCCATTTTTAGTTTAGTTTAGTTTAAAAACTCACACAAAAAGAATTCCACGAGTGGGACTGAACCCACGACCTGTTCTTTGCTAGAGAACTGCGTTACCTACTACGCAATTGAGGGAGCAAATCTCACTCGTTTCAAACTTAATTTGTATGTATTTTTATTAGTACTGATGTACACTAACTTTATTTAATAATGATCACAGTTAACTTTTTGTACTTATGTCATGAGAGTCCGCAATACGATAATTTTCACACATGATATAGGAAGTACGTGACTGATTTTAAATTTATTTGCGAAAGCAATACTGATAGTAACCTATATCATTAAACATTTTTTTCACTACTAACCTAAGAAATCGCTATTATTTATCCCATTCCTTTAATGAGAAATAATATTTCTCTCCCTAGGTTAATAATGAAAATAAAAAAAACACCTAGGTAAATAATGATCTTTTGGTTTCATAAAAACAAAATGTTATTGGTTAATAATGAATTATGTCGTGTCATTTTGTCAGTTTTACTTTTTTGGCATTGTCAGTTTGACAAATAATGTCCAGTCTACCTGATGTTTTGAAAATGAATAGAAAATAGCACAATAATATTCAAAATCTGATTTAATCAAAAGACATTTTTAACAGTTTTATCCTCAAGTAGTAAAAAAATTTCTATATACACCTTAGTTGAAAAGGCTCGGTTAATAATGGCTCACTTCTCAACCTAAGTATAATATACTATTATTTGAATTAAGTTCATTAATAATAATACAAATTGTATTCAAGTTTAAAAACACATACACAAAAAGAATTCCTCGAATGGGACTTGAACCCACGATCTGTTCTTCGCTAGAGAACTGAGTTGCCCATTACGCTATCGAGGGAGCATATCTCGCTCGATTCAAACTTAATTTGTATGTATTTTTATTATTACTGATGTACACTAACTTTATTACTTAATGAATCAAGTGAGATTTTCTCCCTAATGCTTTAAATATCATATCATATTATGAAAGACATACATTTTTAATCGTTCAAATTAAATACTATTACCTTTATGTTCCTAAACTAATAAGTGGCTGCTGCGAAGGTTTCTTTAATAACATTGACTCAACTCAACATAATGCAAGACAATAAAATTCTAACGTTTACGTAGGAAAATTTGGATCCGGTTTAATACTATAATATTTTGGACGATTCAAAATGATTGATTTGAATTTAGTTAAAAACCAATTTGAAATGCTGGTTAATTTACATAATTCATGCTAGTGGTATAACATTAACCATTAATGTATCAAGTAATAATATTATAATACCTTTCAAAGAGCCGGTATAGACTCTTAACACACATTTGACGACTATAATTAACATTAAAATTAAAATTATCACTTTCAGCAGTTACATGTACTTTCATAATGATGAGAACGATGTCAAACTAGATGGCCTTGTATCATAATAAACAAATTAAAAATGTTTTATTTTGAACGGAAACAATGTAATATATATATATATATATATATATATATATATATATATATATATATATATATATATATATATAGAGGGTGCGTTATTAAAGGAGATATCAAAAAAAGTTATGAACAAAAATTATAGGTAACTTCAAACTTCACATTATAAAATTATTTTCGTATTTACAGGGTGTTACATATTACCAGGGTGAACCAAACATACTTTTTTTTAAATAGGACACCCTATATATTGTTTCAAATTTAGATTAAGCTCATTTCCCCCACACCTTTCAATATAGGGTTTAATTACGTTATACAGGGTATTTCAAAAGTTATGGTCAATTGTACACGAAAATCGTTCTCGTTTCAATGTCCTGTATACCCTAGACAGAACAATCTAACAATAATTTTTTCCAGGCATAACTTTTTGAATTGATTCAAATGAATCACCCTGTATCTTATTTTAAGAAGTGAAAATACACTGTATGTTCTTTGATTTTTATTAAGCACTCCTTAATTCGTTAATTTCTGAGATATTTTCCGGAATAATAAACTAGTGTTATGAGTATCATCGGTGATAGCTCGAGTTAAAACCGTTGAGAATTGAACGAGTGCCTAGCACTGGTTCAATTTTCTACAGGTCTTAACGAGTGGTATCATCGATTATTAATCATAACACGTGTTATATTTGGTAAGAGAATATAATGAACGTTAATAGGAAACATATTTTTTAAAGTTTACAATTTTAAACAATCTGTCACTTTGATAGTAAATATTACAGTTGCGAGATAATCACTACAATTATTTATTTCTTTGATACTTTTTGTCACTTTGACAGTAAACTATTTTATTCATTAAAATCATGTGACAGTCAACATGCGGTGATAAAATTATCACCGATTTTATAGCCTATTCTGCGATTTTGTTTTTGGATTTTAACCAATGAAAGTAATCAAAAATGTACCATCTGACATGTAATTTGTATTCTCAGTTTAATAACAGAAAGAGATTTTTTTGATAATTTCTATTATAACAACTTAGCCGTGAACAAATGACAGATAGATAATACTCAGTAATAATTAGTAGCTTGTCATTTAACAAACTTCTTTGAGATTGTGTAGTGTGTATTAATTTGTAAACACTTAAATACTATTTGAAATGAACTTTCCTGTTGAGGAATTAACAGACATGATATGGGTACTGAAAGAATGTGTGAAACATTGTTTATTAGCGCAAAGAATTTACTAAGAGAGATATCCCGCACGAAGACAACCCGAGAAAATAACGTTGGAAAGGTTAGTAGAACGATTTAATCGTACGGGTTCAGTGGTTTATGAAAAAAAGGAAAGCACAAAACCTGTACTTGACGAGGAAAATGAATTTAACGTGATGCTTGAAGTTACGCATAATCCACATGTTAGTATACGTGAAATCTGGCGATATTAGTGACAGGCCCGTCCGATGAATACTGCGTAAAAATAAGATCCATCCATACCATATCCAGTTGCATCAAGAGTTACTCGAAGATGACTATCCAAGAAGAGTTGCTTTTTGTGAATGGGCTCAACAACAAATCCACAATCAGGCGGATTTCTTTGATTTTGTCCTCTTTGAAGACGAAGCCACGTTCCAGAAAAATGGAACTGTGAATAGACACAATTTCCATTATTACTCCACAAGTAATCCCCATCTTATAGCAACTCATAGTTGGAAATCACGTAATTTGACCACATTTTTTCGATGGAACAGTGAATGGTCAGGTTTATTTGGACTTTTTAGAAAATCATTTACCATTACTGTTGGTAAACGTTTCTCTTAACATTCGTCAAAAAAATGTGGTTGTTACACAATGGAACTCCGGCACAACACACTAGATTAATTCAGAATCATCTTAATACCCACTACGCTATCGAGGGAGCATATCATTCGATTCAAACTTAATTTGTATGTATTTTTATTATTACTGATGTACACTAACTTTATTAGGTAATGGATCAAGTGAGATTTTCTCCCTCGATAACCTAGTGGGTAAGGCAGTTCTCTAGTGGGTTCATGTCCCACTCGAAGAATTCCTTTTGTGTATGTGTTTTTAAACTTAAATTTACATACAATTTTTATTATTATTAATGAACTTGATTCAAATAAAATATTTAACTCCATAGCTTCACATATATATATATATATATATATATATATATATATATATATATATATATATATACTAGGTCTCACTATAAGTAATGAGATTGATTTTTAGCCGTGCTTGTAGTAACACTGCGAACCTGAAACTCCGGCCGGTTAATCTCCCAACCCTCCTCTATCGATACATGTGCTCGCGACTTTCGTACGTTCGTTATTTCTCCAGCTGTGCTGTGTTCCCGACTACGTGTTTGTAAAGCGTGTCACGAATGTGGAACGGCGTAATATTGAACAGCGGTACGCGATTAAATTTTTCGTTAAACTCGGCGATTCTGTTACCACCTGGGCAGACCGTCAACCTATATTTCTACCTGAAAGTACTCAATCGGGTGCGAAAACGAGTCATTAAAGTCCGTCCAGAGATTGCCAAAACGTGGATCCTTCATCATGACAATGCTTCATGCAATCGTGCCTTCAGTGTGTCGCAGTTTTTGACCTCTAAAAACATCGCAGTGTTGCCTCAAGCATCCTATTCGCCGGATATGTCACCCTGTGACTTCTTCTTGTTCCCCCAAACAAAATTGGCCGTGAAAAGAACGCATTTTGAGTCCATAACTGACACCCAGACCGCCGTGACGAGGGTACTCCAGGACATTCCAGTCGACGCCTCCCAGAAATGTTACGAAAGCTGGAAGAAACATTGGAACCAGTATGTAGTTGCGGGAGGGGAGTTCTTTGAAGGGGATAAACATCAATGTATCTTAATTTTTAAATATACGTATTTTATGGACTTAGTCTCATTACTTATTGGTCAGACGAGTATATATCGCACCGGTCATTCTTACAATCAACAAGGAGATTTAATCTAATGGTATGCATCACGTCTATATTAATGTAATAAAATAGTATTGAGTTTAGTATGTAGCATAACAATGGATTCGAAACTAAATCTCCTATTTGACTCTATCAATCACCCGTATGATTAAACAAATAATTTTCGAAAGACTCATACTGAATCATATTTTTGGGAATGTCATTTTTTTTAACCTTTTCTAATACACATATATTTAAGGTAGCTGTTCATAGGCATCTCTTGGCAATTCAATGTCCCTCTATCCATCCTCGTAAGTGTTCCTGAGTGCTTCAGCACGATAGGCAAAATTTAGCCTGTTCAGGTCCACAATTATTAAAAAAAAACAGGATTTCCTTAAAATTTCGTTTTGCACGAAACAGAAAGTCATTTATATCGACAAATCGTAAATTATCTCTAATGTAACTACATCAAGTTTTATCAACTAGTCAAAGACAAGAAAGAACATTGCCAAAGCGATATAGAATTTAGATTAAATTCGTCAAAATTATAATAACTAAAATATAGTGTGTAAAATAAACAGTGGGATTTCTTATTAAAATCTGTACTTTGCAAAATAAGTTACCAGCCACTTCGTACGCGCGAAACTCGCAATTTCCATTCCATTTGCTTTTCTCCAGTTTTATCCCATTAAGGGACAAATTTTCAAATGTACTTTCTTAATTTAGAATCTATAAGGAACTTGTCTGCTAAATTTCGGGTTTATTGGCTCTTGAGACTTCTCCATGTAAACTTTCCCATATTCTTTCACCGCTTTTGGAGGTAAATTTTTAAATATAATGAAATACATGTTATTTTATTTATTTATAAAGGATATGTTTCGAAAATGTCATCAAAGTAATTTAAAAAAGAACGTTTCTTGGTACAAACTTAACCACCGCTTTTGGGCCATTTAGGGTTAGAATGTCAAAACTCCCAATTAGTTCATCCCTAGAGAATGAATATTTCCCCCAAGTTTCAAATCGCCAAGTCTACCGGTTTTGGTTTTGGTCAATCACGGTACTGCCAGTGCTGTCTCCCTGTCAGTGTCTGTGTCCATGACCGAGTTCATGCCCTTATTCATGTCCGTGTCGTCCCTATTCGTGTTCGAGTCCGTGTCCATATCTATGTCCGTCTTCTTGCCAGTGCACGTGCTTGTGCCAGTACCCTTGCCCGCATCTGTGCCCTTGTCCATGTCCGTATGCGTGTACGTGTTCATATTGAAAAATCCAATAGTTTTCAAGATATTAGGCCTAGCCTACCAATGTATATGTACCTTGTGTCCCGATTTCGATGGTTTTGCAGGGTATGTCAAGAACGGCTTGAGACAGGAAGGAACCATCGAAGTCGGGGCACACTATACAAGCAATGCATAAAATTGGTGGATATAAATTGTAATATTAAAATGTAAGTTGTTTTGAAAATTAAATATTTCTTAAAATACAGAGTTAGGAATTGTTGAGTACGTTTTAACAGAATCTGTTTGTTACTTTATAACATGTTTTAATTCAGAAAAGGATAACTTAACGTAGTCTTTCAAAAGGAATCGACGCCATTAAGTATTTTTCGTTATCAAAGCATATTAAACAACAATTTCCCATATTTATATTTTAATATAACGCATGATAGAGTAATTCTAAAGAACGTAATACACCTTCCAGGAAAACCTATAGCGCTCAATATCTTAAAACTCAATACTTGTAGTTACGCTCGTGTTGCCTTAAGCTTTCGATATAGACGGGATATTTCTAGTTCGAGTGCGTGTGGTTTTGCAGTTAAGAGGAAGCTGAGGGTGGAAACCACACAAGAGCGTAAAGTATGTTCTTAACACGTTTTATAAGAATCGTTCCTGCGGCGTTCCTTTAAGAATATTAGTCGTTAAAACTCATGTAGTTGGGTCATTAAAGAAAAAACGAATGACTCAGTTTCATATGTGGGTATTTTTACACAATCTCACAAATATTATAAGATAAAAGGTGGATGAAGGTCTTAAACAAAATTTGCAAAATTTATGCATGTAAAAAGCGTTAGGTGTGTTATTGGTAATTGTAATAGACATCATTAAATATGAACCAAGAATCTTCATGATTGAGAACAGTACAAGCAGTTTCGTAATATAGTTAATGTAGCAATTCGCAATGAAGAAATGGCTTTTTATAACAACAAACTTCAGCAAAGTAACGGTAAGAAACGTTGGTGGTACATACGACAATTAAATCTAGGAAAAAAAAGTAAAGAGATACAAATACCATCTACTCTTCTTAATCCTGATGACTTTAATTGTTACTTTATAAATAGCGTACTACATGTATGTCGTGATAACTTCTTTATTATACATTTTTATACAACCAACATCTAAAGTACTGTAAACTCTATTGTCGAATTTAGTATTGTCGATGAGGCTGCAGTACTCAAATAAAATCGAAAGCCTGACCAAAAAATAATAAAGTATTGGCTTTCAGTGATATGACGCCAATCAGCATTTTATTTATGCTCTAAATAGTATTTAAAAAGGTAATTTTAATCGCTAATTAGAAACCATGTCCGCTTAAACAAAATATAAAGTTGTAGCACGGTTCTGCTGATGTGCGTCGGGTTTTTGGTAAAGGATTATCGACTATACTTGTATTAATAGATTACTCATGACATTTTACTTGTTATGCTTCACTGTGTGGGTTTTGGTGACACTGCGGTAAGGTTTATTTCAAGTTATACGACTAATCGTCAAAAATCTGTTAAATGCGTGAAAAAATTTCTGAATTTAAAAGATTAAATAGAGGAGTTCCTCATGGCTCAATCTCAGGTCCCCTTCTGTATACAATCCATCTATCACGATTTTCAGAAATGATTAAAAAAGTTTCCTGTCATGTGTATGCCGATGACAAACTGTCGTTTTGCTGATTTGATCACAAATCTTTTACATCTGCCGTAATTCTAATTAATGACGAATTAAAAATGTTTCGCAGTGGTAGCAGCGAATGGGTTAAACAAAATGGATGTAATAAGAATTAAATAGCGTCTCGTTTGAAAATAGAAGATTTGGTAATATCTCCTGTAGCAGTTTTGTTAAAAATGATTATTCCTAGTAAATAAGGACTGCTTTGCTTTAATTTTTTGTTCGTTCTACCAAAATGTTCAATAAACTGATTAAACAGGATTAAGTTTAGTCAAATTCATTGAAGACCCTACAAGATGATCTATACAGGGTGTCCGAAAAGTATGGAATATTCTATATTTCTAGGTAAATATTGATTTTGTTAAAACATGTCTGAAATAAAAGTTGTCTAGTATTTAGTTCTTCATTATAAGAAGATACTTAGTTAGTGATTTATTAAAAAAGGCGCAGCAAATATCACTACAATTTTTTTAAATGACAAGGTACTCATTTGAAAGAGATGTTTTTTTCTCTTTTCAATGATATAAAACTTGAATGCTTTTACTGAACTAGTTTTTGAGAAAAAACCGAAAAACTTATGGTAGCGTGATGTTAAGTTTATTTTAATACTCATTAATGTAGACACCTATGATTGCTTTTGATTGTCAAAACAAATATTTGCGTCAAGGTAGTACGTGCACTTGCAGTAAAAAGTTACTTATTTACATTGGTTAACATCCATTTATGAGCGAAGTACGCTTTTGGATTCGGATATACCCCATGATGGAATTTGGTTTCTGCATGACGGGACCCCTCCACATTTATGGTTTAATGTCCGCCAGTACCTTAATGATAGCTTTCCAAATTGTTGGATAGGCAGAAGAGCTCCAGTAGGATCCGCAGCTCGGTCACCAGATTGAAGTCCGCTGGATTTCTTCCTTTGGGGTGACCTTAATGGTAAGGTTTACGTAAATAGACCGGGAGACGTTAAGAAGTTAAAAAATCGCGTTTGTGTATAGATGGGGGCCATCACACCTGAAGCTCTTTCAAATACGATGGATGAATTGCAACGTAGAATTTATCACTGCCAGGCTATAGCGGTGCTCAATTTGAACATTTATTGCAGTTTCCTCTTTTTTGCTGTGTCCAGATTAATGCTAACTTAAAATACACTTGTTAGAGTTATTTCAGATTAGTTCAGATATTATGTTAACATTGTAGATTACGTAATAAACTTAACATCACCCTACCATTTTCGCTTTTTTTTTCAAAAACCAGTTCAGTAAAGGTATTAAAGTTTTATTTCATTTTATATCTCTATCAAATGAGTACAACATATGGGTACCTTGTCATTTAAAAAAATTGTAGCGATATTCTCTGCTCCTTTGCTTTTTAAGAAACCACCAACTAAATATCTTCCTGTAATGAAGAACTAAATACTAGACAACTTTTATTTCAGACATTTTTTGATAAAATCAATATAGAGTATTCCATACTATTCGGACACCCTGTATAATACGTTAAAATAATTATTTTTATAATTTGTCAGTGTCGTCACACGTTTTAAATTTTAACACCACCATCTCTATAACCATTATATTATTAGATTAATGTGAACAATTTTCAAAATTAAAAAAAGTTACATTATTTATTGTTGCTTTAGTACAACAAAGTAAACAAGGAAAGTTTTTATCACAGACGTCTTCATAGAATATTACTTTTATTCTCCGTTAGATAAATTGTCAATTTTTTTGTTGTAGTCTTACGTTTTACTTACATACAACCAACCAACATTAGACCTTCAAATAGCTTTTCTTTGTCTTTCTGTTTTGGTGTTTTCTTCAGCCCATTTTGATAGGTTTCGAAGTGTTAGCCTTAGTGTTATTTACTGTTGCATTTCCTGCAACGGAGTTTAAACTATCTTGTCACACAAGGTCTTTTTAAGTAGAGTAGTAATAGATCACGGATATTTTTCAAAACTCAAATACATTTAGATATAACATAAAATGGTTACTTCGAATTGTGTTGTGATGTTCTGTAAAACGCAATTTGCTGATGTTGCATTTTGTAATAGCGTCTAGAGCACAACTGCCAGTGACAACTCCCAACTTGAAATGTAACCCAACATTATGTTGAACTTGATGTGAGCATGGCCACAACCCCAAGCTTTGATATGGACCACAACTCCCAACTCAATCACAACCCCTAATTCTGATTTTGGACACAACGCCCAGCATGACCATAACCCCCAACGACGCTTTTATTGATAATCGGTTTACGACTCTATAGCAAAAGCAATCTTGACCCCTAACTATGTATTTTACCATAATGTCGCAACTTGCCCACAGTCCAAAATTTTTAAAATGACTACAGTGCCCAACTCGTCCACAATCTCCAACTTTAAAAACGACTGTAACGCCCCATTTTAGCACAATTCTCCATTTCAGCAATGATTTCGACGGGCAACAGCACCACAACTCCCAATTCGATAGTAACTTCCTATTTTAAACATAATTGTAGATCATTAATGTTGCCATCATTATTATAGTCGATCAAAATATTAAACATTGTTATGAGACCGGAAATACGTTTTGTGGTTTTCGCGTTTATCCGTGTGTGCGTACATACGAATTTGTCTGTGGGACTGTAGGTGCATGTGAATGTGTCTGTTCTGACCCTATCGTCCGTAATATTTCAAAAATTGAAAAAGATACTTACTGTAAATGTGAGATATGTCTCTAACCTAATTATACAGGGTATTTCACCGGTAACGGGACGGTCTCTTACGTCGAAACGGTATAATTTAAAAACAAAACCTTAAAGTCAAATTGTGTAAATCAATTGTGGTTACAAATAAAAAATGTTTTTACCATACAGTGTGTCCCAAAAAGTGTGGCATATCAAAGCTATGTTTAAATCTAGAATTATGCTGTCACTTTGTTGAATTTAAATGACAAATGCCCTGAGGATGGCCTGGTAGACTGAAGGTATTCGGCATGAATAAATTAATTTACACAATTAAGTACTTCTAACGTAGAAGCGTGTCTACGTTTTTTTTTATTAAAGTAAAAGGCAGGAAGTTATTGTTCTGCCTGTTAACTTTTTAATAATAAAAATAAGTAAAACATAATCGTTATATTCACAAATTTTTACAAATATTAGGAATAGAAATAATCGATCAATAAAGTAAGTGTTCAATATGATATCCATTTTTCTCAGTGCAACACTTTATTCGATCCTCAAAAGATCTTCCAACATTACGCAGCATGTTTGGTGTAATCGATGCATATGAATTTGTTATTCGCAGCTTCATATCATCTGCAGTCGTGGAAGGAGTATTATAGACAATATTCTTGATGTAACCCCATTTAAAAAAGTCCATAGGCGTTATTTCTGGGGATCTAGGAGGCCACTCAGCAAAACCAACCCTTCCTATCCATTTGTCTGGGAAGTTCCCATTCAAATATTTGACTCATTCTGCGTATATAATGAGGAGGTGCGCCATCTAACTGAAGCCACATGCTTGTCGGATGTTAAGTGGAACAACAGTAACCAAAGCTTATGTTTTAAAAATCTTAAAAACTGTTGCCCATTCAAATTTCCATCACAGAAATAAGGTCCAATAACAAAATCGCGAATAATTCCCCCGGAAACGTTAACACTCCAACGATTTTAACGGTCCACGGTACGGAACAACTGTTTATTTTCAGTGCCATAATAATGAAAATTATGTCTGTTTACTAAACCGGTATCATGAAATGTTGCTTCGTCAGTAAATAGAACATTTTTAACAAAATCATTACCTTCCCCTACGCGAACCATTGCCCATAAGCAAAATTCTAGGCGCCTATCAAAATCGGTTCCATATAAATGTTGATGCATCTGTATGTGAAATGGGTGATATTTATGTTTCTTAAGGATTCTCCAAACACTGCTGTGACCTACATCTGTTTCATTAGCAATTGATCTTCTAGTTGTATTTGGGTTTTCAATTAAAGACTGTAATCCTTCAAATTCATTGTTTCATTGTTAGGTACTGTTTTAGTCGAAGTTATGTTTTTGTAAGCAACATTACCTATATCCCGAAACCCTATCAAATATTAAGTTATATGGAATGCTATAGTAGTTTGAAAGGGAATTAATATGACAATATATTTAATAAGTAAAATATAGGGTGTTCCATTTAAAATAACAGTGGTGTCTGCATGTACTCGTGAGATAACGTAATATTGTGAGCAACCTGTACAACATCCAAGAGTACTAAATATGCTCGTCAATGGAATTTCAGTTCAGTGCCGAATGGTGCTGGCCTTAACTCCTTCGGAGTTCCATCGCGCCTGGTGTGCGGATCAGAAGTAAATAGTTCAAGTAAAGTACATGGTTCTAATGTTAGTTGATATTGACGACTTCGTGTAAATGGCTAACCGCATTACAAATAATTATCGCTGTAAATAAAGAAAGCTTTTAGTTTAAGTGTAACCATAATATTCGTCAAGAACTTTGTAAATATCGTTAACGCCGTTTAGATAGATATACCGAATTTTAATATTAAGTTTGAATGAGTAAAGTTAATCAAGCAACGCTTTGTAAATAGTTGAAATAGTTGAATCAAATGAAGAATTAGTTAACGTAGTTCTGGTTGAAGTAGCTGTCGTAAATTAAGTTCGAATATGAATAAGATTTGTCGTTTGTAAAATTTCACATGAAAATCGTACCGTAATAGCCCACTGTCGAATTATTTAGAATACCTGGTGGACCTGTTGTCCGACCGATTGTCGTAGTTCAGAGGAGGAAGAACATATTTTTGTTGCTGAGGTAACGTTTATTTTTTATTTCTGTGTGTGTTTTTTATTTATTTATTGTGGTTATGTGGGAGAATGCAAGCGCTTGCTAATGTAATTTATCGAGTAAAGGCCCTTCAGACAATTTAGGAAACAGGGTATTCATCCTGACAATTTATTGTTTATATCTCTGATTTTTTTTTGTTGTGCAAATTCTGTGTATCGAAAATTTGTATTATCGATATTTTGTATTATTTCTTTTGTATTTAATGAAAGGTATTTGTTGATAATACATAGTAACTGACCTTAAAGGGCCTTGCAAGCGCCGGTTGAATTTTATTAGTTTTATTCTAGATTGCTTGTTTTGGAATTGCGAAATTTAATGTTATTTTCAGTAACTGTATCAAAATTGATGTAAATGTCATAATATACGACCATTGGTTAACGTTTATAACTTTTTTATTGATAGATATTAATTTATTGTGATTCATCCTCTGTGCCACAATTTTGACGTAAAGTAATAAGCTAAAAGAGTAACTAGAAACCTTTTGATTCACATTTAAGATTGCTAGTAATTGACTTCATTTGATGAAAGTTATTTAAGTTTTTTAATGTAATTAATTAAAGGTAAATTTTTGAGAAATGAGGTTCATTATGGTTTGACGTAATGCATTTACATAACGCAATATGAGTTTGCTGGCCGAACAGCTGATTGTATTTTTTTTGCGCATACGAGGGTATCTCGAAAAGTTGCGAGATATCTTTGAAGTATTTTTATAGGTATCGACTTATTCTAATGCCTGATTTGCCGAAGAGGTAAGCGAATATAATTGTTTGTTATGGCAGCTAGGTAACTTATTTTAGCATTTAGGTATTACATCCCGATATCGACATTTGATAAATTTTAGAATTTCATAAATTTGTGATTACGTCTGTTTAGTTTGTGGTGACGTATATTTTTAGTTTTAATGGAATAATTAAACTGTCGTATTTCCAGTTATTCTTGGATTAGTGAAGCTAATAATTTTTGACGTAGATTTATGGAAATATTTAGTGAGTTTTAGATTTTATTTCGCATTTTGCGGCTTTTATCTTTAAAGCTTAAGATTTTATTGAAGTTTATGTGAACCTGGCGTTAATATTTTTGAAGTAGACTTTGTAGAAGTAGTAGATTTTTGAGTAAACGTTTTGGTTTCCTGTTAGGCCAATCTAACATCAGTTCATGGCGTTTTCCAGCTATAAGTGATTTTAACAGGTGGCGTCTTTTTGACTTTATCTACCGATTTAGACGATTTTTGGAGTTTCTACGATCTTTAAGTAAAAACCCCGTCCACACCACAGAACTATGCCGTGGCAAAAATCGCCTTTACCGGCTGGATGCTCTAGTGAGTATTTAGCCTGTAACAAGAGGTACACTTGAATGGCCACCACGATCACCGGATTTTAATCCCCATTTTTTTTATAGGGATATTTGAAGAGTAAGGTTTATGCTATATTACCGACCAACCTTCAGGGTCTGAGGGACAGAATTACTGCAGAAATCTGAAATATTCCACAAGACATGGTTCAAAACGTGAGAAATGGTTTTTATCGCCGATTGGGTCTTTGTCAAGAAACAAATGTACACCATTTTGAACATCTTTAAAGTTATGAGGGTACCCCATCAGAAGGAAAGATTTTTTGCAGATAAATCGTTAAATCGTAGTTTAGTTTAACAAAGTTCTCAAATGAAACTTCCTTTGCTAAGAGAGTGCGTTTATTTGTTTATTATTTTTGATTTTGATTTTTTTGTTGAACAAAATAATGTTAGAATTTTGGGAAAATAAATACTTCGTTGTATTCCTCTTAATACAAGCTTTCACACAGTGCATCACTTGACCTACCCTTACATTTGAAAAAAAAGTTAGGGGTGACTCGCCCCCGGGGTGAAACTGTAACCCTCAAATTGAGGGTTGGATACTATTATAAAGAATGCCTATCATGAGTTTTCACCCGGACTTCACCTCTTTGAGTTACAGAATTTATTCCACCCTGTATAATTTGTATGACTTTTTCACAGTAACAATCATTTTCATACGTACATATTGATTGATTTCATGTGTTTTGTTCATGGAATATAAAAGAAAATATGAAGAAGTTAAAAATATCTGTATCGCGACTGATTAACGCTTGTCCCTATTAGTCGAAGCGGTACAAGCCACTTTTTAGCGAAAAACGGCAAAACATATATAAAGCGTAATTTTTTACATACTTGTAGAACAGGACCTAACGGTCATTTTGAGCCGCAGCACACTAAAACCGGACTCATAGGAGTCGAGCTATGTTCAATTTAGTGTTCAAAATATTCAAAAATTTATTTTTGTCGCTCAGAAACAAATTTGGTGTCGTTTCCGCATAATTTGGAGTTAAAAAATTCATTGAAACCTATTTCAAGTTTGTATGATCCATAGTTTACGCAGCAGATGTGGCCATTTTAAAAAAAACCTAACTTAGGTCCTTTGTCCTTTGTAAAATAGGCATCCGGCAACGCCGAGTGTCGCTAGGCAATGTTCCCACCATTATTTTAATTTGTGTACCGAACTCCCCAGACGCAAGTGATTTCCCCGCTTCTTCTGTCTGTTTCGTCCCTGTCAGCACGCACCAGTGTGACTGTTAGTTAGTGCGCTTCTCGTTCGACATTATTTGACAAGTTGGCACTGCTTACGAGGTAAGTTATCTTTAATAACAGACATAGCTTTGTCAATTCTCTTTGGTTCAGTGGTGCCGGTAGTTTTTGAGCTGTTAATATTAATGTAATCTTCTATGCCAGTAACCATGTTGGACCTTAGCGTTTTTCTCTGTAGTATTATGCGAAATATTTTATTGGTATAATTAGTAAATAACATTGCATTTTTTTTTTCGAAGTAATTTGGTCATTATTGAGACAGATAATAACAATTATTTTGTAATGATGGTCCTTTGTAGAATTCCGTGCCTTCTTATTGCGTAAGTTAGGTATTTTTGCAAGTAATAAAAATAATCAGTATCTATTACTCATTGATTGAACGTGGTTTGGTTTTTATTGTGGCCTATTATTATCTGCATGTTTATTTGCAGATTGGTACTGGTGGTATGGATAACAAAAAGAAACTGGTGCTGGCAGCAGCAGTGCCTCTTGATAGGGTACTGCACTACACAACGTATCATGTGCCGAAATGGAGGAGGCATATGGGCGTCTTATCCTGCATGTTCGCGATATGGTGCAGTATGCGTGCCAACGTGTGGTGATACGCTGCGCAGACACGGACATTCTTGTCTTAGCTGTTTCGTTCTACCACTCTCTGCATTCGTTGGGTTTGTCTGAGCTATGGATCCTGTATGGTACAGGTGCAAGAATACGATTCATACCTGCTCACGCCATAGCGGAGAGTCTTGGCTCAGACAAGACATGTGCTCTTCGCGGCCAATTTGCATTTACTTGATGCGATCAGGTGTCGTTCTTCGGATCAAAAGGCAAACGATCAGCATGGGCAGCATGGAATGATGATGATGGTTTTACCGAGGCATTCAATCGCCTGGCAGCTCATGAAGACAAACCGAGTGATGAGGTTATGAAAACCTGGGAGCGGTATGTTGTAAGGCTATATGGGGCGGATGGACAGTGCGAAGGAGTAAATGCCGCCCGAAAGGAGCTGTTCGCCACCCAGGGAAAACCCATTGGCCTTATGCCCCCTACCCAGGAAGCCCTTAGACTGCACACCCTTCGAGCTGCTTAAAAGGCCCGTCAAGTGTGGGGAAGGGCCGATACAATGTGCACGGATATACCTTCTCCTGATCAGTAGGGCTGGAAAATGACGTCTTCTGGATGGCAGACCCACTGGATCAATCAGGATAGCATCTGGAAAACCTGTAGGGAGCTGAGCTTGTGCGGCTGTTCTTCGGACTGCAGCACAAAGAGATGAAGTTGCGTTCGCGCTGGAGTTCCTTGCGCCCTCTTATGCAAGAAATGCAGGGGGGCTTGCCAAAATTCAAAGTAAGTGTTGAAACAAAAAATCTCGTTTTAGTATAATAAATGCACAATTACTATAATATAGTGCATAATTTTAAGGCGGTATTATTTACAGGAAAGATGATTCGTAGGCTGATGACAATGAGGACGAAAGTGTTGTGTTGTAAATAAGACATTTTATTTATTTATTCGTTTTAATTTAATAAACGTTATTTTTTATAACCACATTGTGTTTCTTTGAAACTGTTTTTATTGCTTTAAAACTATTTAAACATACTGAACGTTCTTCTTGTTACACGTTTTAATCTTAGAACCTTTCAAATTCAATAATTAATAATAATAATAACCTTGAAAGTTGACTCAGTTTTTGATGTCATTTTCGATATCAGCAGTGCCTTTTTACCTGAAAAAGACACCCATCTTGCCATTATTGAGAAAATTTAGAAAAAGTTAGGTATATTTAGGCCCGATTTTTCAAAATGGCGGCATCTGCTGCATTGATCGTACAAACTTGGGGTAAGGTTCATTGATTTTTTTACCAACAAATTATGCGGAAACGATACCAAATTTGTTTCTGAGCGACAAAAATTAATTTTTGAACATTTTGAACACTAAATTGAACATAGCTCGGCGCCTATGAGTCCGATGTTAGTGTGCTGTGGCTCAAAATGACCGTTAGTCCCTGTTCTAAAACTATGCAAAAAATCACGCTTTATATATTTTTTGCCTTTTTTTTTGCGTACCGCTTCGACTAATTTGCTATATACCACGTACAAGAAAGTTATGTGCCACATCAGATTTTTTAAGTTATTTTTTATATTAACGTATTATCCATTCTCTAAGGACACGCTTAATGTAAATATTTCTTTTTATTTGGCAAACAGGGTATTTGTAACCTTTCCACGACAGTATAAATTGTATGCAGTGTAGTAAGTAAATAAAAACTTTACAAAAACTTATTGATTTAAATAAAAAGGGTTTTTAAGCGTAGTCGACACATAATTTAACTGCAAAAGCTCTTCTAATTAAATTAAATTATATAAAACAGTCATTATTACATTTTGAGTAATATACCTAATCAAAAATGTATCGCAGACTATTTAGCAAAGTAATGTTATTTTCCAATTTCCATTTTAATTAAATTCCGTATTGCTTTGCAGGGAATCTTCACTGACCAATCGTATATGGTTTCATGAATAATATCTGAATATCATAAACCTTTTTGTACATATTTCCAACTTTAGTTACCAAAATATGAAAAAGCATGGAATTTAGTGCTTATTTTTAATTTAATTTGAAAAATGTAACAGTTACAAAAGGCTTCCTCACAAAATCACGTTCCATTAAACGAATTTCTTTTCTTATCGAAATTCATACTTTATAGATAGATGCACCCGCAATACATAAACTAGATTACGTAGGTTATGTAACCCACGTCAATTCCTCTTCCTCAGATAAGAAGAAATTTAATACAATAATCTAGCAAAGTTTTCTTATACTTTCATTTAAACTTAATGTTTTAGATGTATCTAACTCTCAACATTATATAAAGTGAATGATATTTGGTGTCACACCGCTGTCCTGATTTTAACTACGGCTTAACCCCTATAAAAGCATTATTTCTATGCAATAAAATTTATATTTCCTTCTCAGATTGTTAATGCTTTTCTTGGGCACTAATTTTCATGTTATGGCTGTAGTAACTTTATAATGTTAAATAGCAATCTGAGGGATGTAATATTTTTAGAGCTTTCTTTTTCTATAATAAAACCTAATAAAATAGTAAAAGAAGTTATCTAATGTTTTTCCGGTCATCAATATAAATTTATGACAGTCATTAATATCTAGACTTAAAGATGGTTCAATTCTGCTGCTAAGTTACATAATTTAATTAAATATGGAAATACAATCACGTTTTAACTAAAACTTTGAGAGAATATTTAGTGCTCTTTTCAGAGAATCAATACTATTTAATCAATACACACAGTTAAACTAACCTAAAAATTTAAATAGGTAATACAAAAAATTTTATATATCATGTAAGACATCGCTGATAAACTGAAATGGCCCTCTTATAAAATATATACTAACAGGAACTAAAAGGTAGCAATTGATTAAAATTTCAAAGAAAAAGAACAAAATATAAACATAATTTTTATTGATAATGGGTTGGGCCCTCACTATTGGTTACACACTCCTCCACTCGTTGTGGCATCGATTCTAGCAGATGGTCGATGTGCTCTTCAAGTATTGTTTCCCAAGTAACCTGTAATTCGTGCTGTAGAGCTTGCAGCGTCTGCGAAGGTTGCTGCAAGATTCTCAGTCTTCTCCCCATAACGTCCCAAACATGCTCGATTGCGAAAGGTCCGGAGGTCCAGAGAACGTCTTGCAATATGGGGACGGGCATTATCCTGCTGCAAAAGTGGGTCTTCCAACTGCTGAATAAATGGAAGAATATGGGGTTTTACTACTTCATCTACATATCGTTGGGCGTTCATATTGCCTCGGATGAATACCAAACGATACCTACTCCCATAAGTTATAGCACCCCATACGATAATCCCTACAATTTGGTTCACATGTCCTGCAACAGAAAATTCAACATTTCGACGTTCCGCACGTCTTCGTCTGACCCTCATACGGCCATCATGCATGCCCAAACAGAATAGGGGTTCATCAGTGACCACCACCCTATACCATTCTTGGTTCCAGTGTAGGTGCAACCTACACCACTCCAAACGCTGCGTTGATGTTGAGCCGTTAGTGGTAACACAAGATGTGGCCGATATGATTGTAAGCCGAGAGCTCTGATTGTGCGGTAAACCGTTCGAATGGTTACAGGCCGACCTTCGTTAGCTAACCATTGATCGGAAATTGATCTAGTACTTCAGAGTCGGTCTCTTGTTGCCATAAGTTGAAGATGGCGGTCCTGCACCTCACTTCTTCTTCTTCGCCCCCAGTTCTTTTCTGCTTCGTTCAGGTCTCTCCCTAGTCCATGCCTGATAGCAGCGCATCATGGTGGTTTGGTTCCGGTTAACGCGATTTTCGATTTCTCTAAACGAAAGGCCACCTTCGCGCAAACCAACAATACGACCTCTGTCTAATTCGTTTAATTAGCGGTAATTTCCGCGTTGTCGCACCCTAAGCATGATTACACCCTCCAAGCAAACAATCACAAGTGAAAACAATAAAGAACTGAACACAATCTCGCACAATATACACCTGACAAAATTGTTAGGAAAAACTGAACGAACTGTCAGATAAGCCATTACCACTTGATCCATATGAATGAAATTTTAATCAATTGCTACCTTTTAGTAGTTAAACGTTGCTCTCAAGTTTGGTCAAAAAATTCCAACCGCTTCTTGGTGTTTCAATTTCCATGTCACTGAGTATAGTAGTAGTGCACATTTCGGCCCAAATTATTTAATGGCGGCCACGTCTCCTGAAAATACATATTTTTTACGTGATTCATCCACACATGGCGTTCAAATTTATCTTAATAGACGGTATCATAAATGGTGGCTAGTGCATCACTTCATTATACATGGGTATCTTTTATTAGTAAAGGTACAGGAAATAGAATCGGTCAGTTTCCTAGTGGTGTGAGTATTGAATTCTTCCAGTGAAAGTTTTGAAAAACTTTTTATTTAGTTGTTTACCTTATCGAAACAGGTGATAACTTTTAGAGAACTCCGGAATTCAGGCTAAGACCGAGGCACGGGGCTCGTGAGCGTTCTTCTCGTAAGCGCCGGAAAAAGGAAAAGGATATATAGTTTACCTAGAGAAAAGGCGCAACGAGTTTTTATATTCACTTGCCTCTAAAAATCAAAATAGTAAGGAGAGTAAAGAGTGACACATCGTTGAGCTGCAGTATAATGAATTTGGTTTGACAGGAAGATAACTTGTAGACGAGATTGGGGAGAAATCAAGCGTTTATTGACTATAATTTGTCCCATCTATAGGAGAGAGGATCACCCTCAAGTTTAACAGCAGCAGAAATAGTCTAAAGTTCATATATCCCTATGTGTTTACTAATAAGATGCATCATTGTACTTAAATTATTCAAACTTATGACCCCAACGTTTGATCCAAACTCACACTATTTTGGCAGCTATTTACACAATTAGGTAATTACCATAACAAACCGCTGGAGCTTACCTTGTTCCAATAGGTCCAAGATAATTAAATTATCTAGAATCCAAAATGGACAACATCTTGTAGTTGCTAAACGGTTATAAAAGAAAACCCCCCAATACACCGTATGTGAAATACATTCAAAAAAATATAAAAGGATAGCTTACTAAGCACCCCTGCAAGAGCTCTTGTGGATGGTGTTTGTGAACGGTGCATGTATGGCCTAAGGTTCAATAAAATCTCCACAATTGAACGCTGCAAGTATCCGCCTATTCTTAACTTAACTTAACTTAACCTTCACACCATTCCTTTGCGGGGTAGGCAAAACAATCCCTGCCTCTTATTTATTTTTCATTCACAATCTTTCGCCATGCTTTCCTATCTCCGCATACCTCCCTAGCTTCCACAAGATTTATACATAGTCTCTGACAAGCCCTTTTGTTTTTAGAACTCCTTATCTTTCTTTCCTTTATCATAGATTCTACTACATTCAGCCAAGTTTTACGCGGCCTACCAGGCCCGGCCTTTCCCCTAACCTCACCCACATATATTTGTTTCGTTAATCTTGCGTTGTTCATTCTCTCAATGTGACCAAACCAACGTAATGTACAACTTTTATATCTATCCATCATCGTCTTTTCCTCACCACACTCCCTCATTATGCATTTATTTTTTATCTTGTCCCTTCTCGTTTTACCACATGCGCTTCTCAGAAATCTCATACCCACGGCATTTATTTTTCTTTCGTGCTTTTTTTGACATACTCATGTCTTACTTCCATACAGTACTGATGGGACGAATACGCCATTATAGATTGCTCGTTTCGCAGCTAGGCTCATGCTTTCAATTCTTATTATCGTCCACATACTTCCAATCACTTTCCTTCCAGCATTGACCCTTCGTCCAATCTCGCTCTCAATTGTACCATCTGCAGTAAACATTCTACCGAGATATACCAGCTCGTCCACTTGCTCCACAATTTCATCTTGCAGAGTAAATACTCTACTCTCCTTTCCACCTTCCCGATTGAACATCACAATCTTAGTTTTGTTCACGTTTACCTTTAGGTCCATGCTCTCACAGACTGTATCAAACTTCCTCAGAGCGGTTTGCAGCTCATCCGCACTGTTACTTAATAAGACTGTGTCATCTGCATACACCAGGAGTCGTACATTTACGTCGCCAACCATTACACCATTTGTATCGTTACATGCTTGTCTAAGACATTTATCCATGTACACATTGAACAACCACGGTGACATCACACAGCCTTGTCGCACTCCTTGCTCAATATTAAAGTATTCACTCACACCTCCTCTCACCCTAACCCTAACACATGCCCGACTACCGCTATAAACTGCCCTTATTCCATTTATTAGACCTGTATTTACGCCATATTCATTTAATATTTCCCACAGCTTCTCTCTATTCACTCTGTCATATGCTTTTTCCAGATCTACAAACGCACAGTACAACTTCCTTTTTACCTTTAAACACTTTTCGATCACCTGCTGGAGAGCAACCGCATCCGCTTATTCGATAGGATAATTGTTAATTAATTCGAAAAGAAAATAAAGTAATCACAACCAGCGGTGTGGTTTTATTCATAGTAATTCATTTACTACAGATGCATGGTCAAAGTAGGTACAGATAATTCCCCAAAACGTAATCATTATAACTTGGAAAAGTAAATAAACATTACTAGTTTTATTAAATACGTATATAAATAAAAAGTTTACCTCGAGTAGGATTTGAACCTACTTCATAACAAAACTTGTAATAACATAAATAAACATAATACATGTCAAACGCAATTGTGTAATATTCAGAATTAAATTAATCATTAATTAATTCATGCCATTATATCGATTAAATAAAATCAAACTTAGCATCCCATATATAATTGATTAATAATTATATTTGGATGTGAACACCTTACATCCGATTGCATTAAAAAGCATAAAAACTACAGAACCACTCAAACACGCTTCTGTCTAGTAATATTGAATGAATTGCAATCAGGATTTATAATTTTAACTAATATACCCTTAACTGTTAACTCTACAGTTACATATTTAATTTTCATAACAGAATGTGTGCATCTAACTAAAATAAAAAAAACTGTTTCGATAGATTCCAAGTATACATATAACCCCATACGTGTATTTCAATACAAAAAAAAGAAGCAGTTGTGCCAGTTGATTAAGTTCAATAGCCATAGGAAAATAATGGCATTCAACTTATGCATAAGCACACGATTATCGAAAAATGTCCACATGAATCGTGGCATAGTACTCAACTAACTGACCTAAATGTGTAATTGTGCAGATGTATTCAAGCGGAGAGCTTCAAATCGCAATACAGGCTTCTCTAAATAGCAAGGTTAATATATGTAGGTAGTTAATCTATATTAATAAAAGGCTTTGTACTCACTCACTCATTGACTGCTTCACCCATCAATCAACGTCTAGGCCAGACCGTTAGGCCTAGGAACTTCAACTTTCTGTAGCATGCACCTCTTACCACATAGGCGCGCACTAAAGGAGGACTTTTTGAAACTCAACCCTAAGGGGTAGAAATTAAGGGACCCATGTCTCATCGTTTTTTGAAATTTTAGTGCAGGAGGATGAACTGTTTAAACCAAGTGAATGTTAGATAAGATCGGCCTATTTATACAGTTTTTGTGTTTGTTGCACGACGTCTCGAAAACGGATCCTGCTTCCGTCATCGGGCTTAGTCCTGAGAAGGACTGATTTCGAATTTGAGTCGAATTCATTTGCTTATGATCTTTTCCCAAGCACCAAACTACTCTCAGATTCGAACTTTGGTACCTTTCACTTACAAATCTGATACTTTTACCTCTGAATAATCCAATATACATATATATATATATATATATATATATATATATATATATATATATATATATATACTTATAGTATCCTGAACAGGCTAAGATATGCCTAACGTGCTAAAGCACTCAAATACACTGGGAGGGTTTAGAGATATTGTTAGGCTGCTGAGAAATGTTTATGAATGGCTACCTTAAATTGACTTTAGGTCAAAGTTTGGAGGAAAACAGGAACTGGGTAGTGCATTCCACAATTTGGTCGCCGTGTGGAAAAATGTAGATTGGGCCCGTTTAGTGTGACACAATGGAATTTTGAGTGCATAATTATGGTGTGAATGGGCAAACCGAGTGTTCCTAGCGAAGATGGCCTGCGAAGGTGTTAAGGAGTGTCTTTCGGAGGCACTTGCCATGGTAATAGCCATTGAACAAGGAAAGAACCAAAACTATTCTTCTATGCTCAAGAGGCTGTAGGTCAGAAGTCAGAGACGGGTTATTTATAAGCCTAATAGCACTTTTTTGGGTGCGGTTTACCATATCAAGAGCGTGTTTAGGAGCACTGGCCCAGAGGTGGGAATTTTATTCCAGACGAGGTCGAATTTGAGCCTTATACAGTAAAGGAGTTGTTGCGATGTGAAGTACTGTTTAGATCTGTATAGAAAGCCCAGTTTACGGGAAGCTGTTTTGCTGGCTGACAAAAGGTGGTCAATTCGATGATACGGACATCCCTAACATATAAACAGAGCTTGAAAACTTGAGTTCTAAGCCATTCATATTTACAGCAGAAAATGATCGGTCTTTCTTGGCGGACAGCAGAAAACACTGCGTTTTGTCGGCGTTGAACGTGAGTGGATTATTTTCTTCCCCATTCAAGGACACGTTCTAAGTCACTGTTGATTGAGGCTGCCATTTTCACCTTAACGTCATGTCTAGACTTATTGTTGTGGGAAATCTGAGAAGAACTACAATGTAGTCATCGACGACAACGCGTATATACGTATTTTGTCGAGAAAGCTGGATATCCAATTGATGAGCGTATCGGATAAGCCGAACGAAGTGAGCTTGGTAAGTAAGCACTTGTGCCAAACTGGTTTTTATATATATATATATATATATATATATATATATATATATATATATATATATATATATATAATATATATATATATATATATATATATATATATATATATATATATATATATATATATATATATATATAATACGTATGTCCCCGGATCGACTTTAAAAGTTCTCTTATTTTTGATTTCTCAGAAAATTTCATTCTTGCTGATTTGCCCTGCTTGTTTTCAAAGCCCCGAAACACAAATTACTTGCTATTTAACTCAAACGGTTCTCGAGATAATATCATTTTTCTTGAAAAATTCGAGCTTTTCGTAATTTTTTGAAGCAAATTGATTTGTTTCAAAGGAAAAATCAAATTGGTCTCACAAGTTTTAATTAATAAATTTAACAATTGATGGTAAAATGAAATGAAATTCTCAAAAAACTGAACTATACATTTTCTATTCGAATAATGCTCCTCCTTTTTCCGCACGGATTTCAATGCGAGCTCTGAATTCATTGAAACTGCGCCTTATTTCTTCGATTGAAAGGGACTGGACAGCATTCCGTATCCTATTTTTCAATTGCTCTTCATCATTGTCTAATGGCTCACTGTACACAATTTGTTTTAAACGACCCCACAGATAAAAGTCCATTATTGTGAGATCAGGACTTGTCGGCGGCCATAAAATGGGACCATCTCTTCCTATCCAGTTATCATGGAACTCTGTATTAAGCCACTGGCGAACAGTATCGGCATAATGAGCAGGGCACCCATCGTGCTGGAAGAACATTTCAATTTGGTAGTTCAATGGCAATTCATCCAGTTTATCAGTTAAAAAATTTTGCAACATTTCCAAATATGAATAACGATTTTAATTTTGATCAAAAAAATATGGGCCAATAATTCCATGGTACGAAACCGCACACCACACATTAACTTTTTTCAAACATTGTCTGCGACTAGCAATTCGGAAGTTTGGATTCGTCCTACTCCAGTAACGGCAATGTTGGGAGGAAACGACTCCGTTAGTTGAAAAGGTCGATTCATCGGAGAACATTATTCGTTTATGAAAATTTGAATCTTCCAAAACTCTATTGCCCATTTCCAAACAAAAATCCAGACGTTTGGCTTCATCACCGTTCTCTAAAATTTGCCTAAATTGCGGCTTAAATGGTAAAATTTTGTTCACCTTGAAGATTCTTTGTACCTATCCCAATTCGTAGTGCCCTCCTTCTTAAAGACAACCTTGGAACTTCTGTTGCGGAATGAACGGCGAGAACAGTAACAGCATCTTCTTCATCGAACAACTCCTTTGGCTTCTTTAGGTTTAAAACCGAGCCTGTTTGAAGGAATTTAGTTACCAAGTTTTTTGCTCCGGCATTCGAAATGGCAACCTCCGGGTATTTTTGGTTGAATTTTCTGATAACAACTCGGTAGCACTCTTCCCCAGTTCCGTAACATTGAATTAGATAAATTCTTTGTTGTAAAGTCAACATTATAGCATACAATCAAATTAGCATGAATTAATTTGCAGTTCAACAGAATTATCACATTTGACAATTTCTGCCAATGGTGTTTTTCAATGAAATCCGCCTACTAAAGTTACTTCTAAAAATTAGGAAAAACATTCTAAGTCCAATTTTTCAAGAGAAATTATATTATCTCGAGAACCGTACGAGTAAAATAGAAAGCAGGGGGGGTTTGAAAACAAGCAGGGCAAATCATCAAGAATGAAATTTTCTGAGAAATCAAAAATAAGAGAATTTTCCCTCTTTTAAAGTCGATCCGGGGTTATACTGTATATATATATATATATATATATATATATATATATAGTAGCAGTAGCTTATTGTGCTTATTGTGGCCTAGGCTCTTCGCGTATTACTGGGATCCAAATGGGTCTCATGTCTACAGTAGCTTGGCTTATCGGATTTTCTGCCAGTGCGATGTACGTGGCTTCTTTGGATTTTCGACGAGTTCTATCTCGTCCTTTGCCACTATCTCTGTGTTGTCCCATTAGATTCATTTGTCTCCGTTTCAGGCATGTTCGGCGATTCTAGATCTTTCTATTTCGACTTTGCGGATATATGTTCTTGACTTCTCACTTTGAGTAGTCTACTGCTCTCTCCTATGTATGCGCAGAGCATAAGGCCGTTCACTAGTTTCTGCACTTACAGGAATGTCATCTTCATATCCTGATTCATAATTAATAGTGACACATATAACACATTTATCATCTTTTAGAACTACAAGTGCCCTTACAAGCCGAAACCCTACTTTGAGATTGTGAGAGTATTAGGAGTAGAAAAGTTGCTTTTTATCAGCGATAATTGAAAACTACTCAATTGCTATTCCACCATCACCGTGATTCCACCATTACCAATTATCTTTAATAATCGCCTCAGCAGCAGCGCTAATATGCTGAATGCGTTCGAAAAGCAGTAGAACTAAAACTAGAACTAATTGAAAATAAAAACGATACGACTAATACATGGAAATAAAAATGAAAATAATAATCCGTTCTACTTCTTAAGCAACAGAATCGAAAGAAGAAACACCATACATGGATACCTTTAATGATGAAGATGGGAAGAGCGAGAATGCTGAGCAGTTCGACTTTAAAAATGTAGCTTTTTCGTTATTTTCGTAAAATTAATCGTCAGAAATTAAGAATATAATTCGCACCTCTCGACCTAATGTCGATATCGGCGGTGGTGGTATATCCAAAGAAGAATGATTAGGCTTATAAATAACTCGCCCTTAACTACTGGCATACGGTCCTTTGAGCATAGAACAATAGTTTCAATCCTTTCTTTGTACTATCGGTATTGCACTGACTGTTGTGTTGCTGAATTACATTCTTTGACACCATTTCCGATCACCTTCAATCACATCACAAATAGACAGTTCAAGCTCCAACTTGTGGTACAAACGGTCATAATCAGAATTCTTCGGCTTCTAAACTGCGGAATATCCTCACAATTCCTGTTTTCCTCTCACTCATGACATGAGACACGGGTAGAAAAGTAGGCATAGCTCACTTCATTAGAGCTTTGAAAGTCAATTCTGACTTACATTTCGTTTGTATCAAGCGTGAGATTAGATGGACTTGACAACTAATTTTATTGTTTTAGACCGCAACCGCTTGTACATAACTTTAGAAACAAAACCTAACCATAAATGTGGTGTACGCGAGAAGTAGATAGTAAAATAAAGCCAAACAAACACTCGTATAATCGAAAACAGCCCTTTAAGAACCTTATTAGTTCAAAACATCGAAGTAAACAAATAATTCAAACACAAATTCTTAAATCTAAAAAGAACAGAAGCTAATTGACATTATTGTGGATTGAAATGAAATTGAAAATTACAATTTGTACAATTTTTTAATGTAATTCCAGTTTTTAAACTATTAAGGGGTATGTGAACTTCAGAATTTAATTCACTAGTTTGGTTTAAATATGTAGAACTTGCTTGTGGAGGAGCATGTATCTCGGAAGAAATTCTGGATGTCGGTTCAAAGATGGGCCTGGTTCTGAGGACTGTACCATTTTAGCTATTTTTGCTTTCCCCTCTATGGAGTCCTCAACATACTCCTCGGCCACATTTGACCATCTCCAGTCTCCGTGACGCTTCAGATCTAAAACATCACCACCGCGCAAAGCAAGTGCAGTTTTGAGCGTTCTAAGGAAGCAATGTCCAGTATAAATATGAGGAATTTCCAATTTCAAAAATTCCGCAATTTGTTTAGGCATTGTACCGAAGGTGCTGTGTCCAATTGGCTGCTTCGTTACCTTGCCATTTCGTACGCTTAAAAATAAACGTTGCTCTGGAGGCCGCATTTCAAGGTACCTTTTAAGAGCGCAGTTCGGTTCAATGATCACGAACTTCTTAGCAACCCCAGTTTTGAGTCGGGAATGTTGACAACAACAATGTCATTCTTTATCTTCAAATCCTGGATACTCATTTTTACAAGCTCGCCACCTCTACGAGCACCCGCAACACCCATAATTAAAGTAGCCTATAATGTTATACATGAATAAGTAGATTAATGTACTTATTTTTATGGTAATAAACGCTGTATCTGGTACTTCTTTCAAAAATGTCTTGACTTGGAATATATCTAATACCGATGGGTTTTAGGGTTTGTAGCCAACATTTTGGCATTTTAAAAACGACACCAACTTGACAAATTTCAATATATCCATGTTATCTTTTAGTTTTATGGTGCTTTAGGCATCGAATAAAATGACCAAAGTGTGGATTATTTATAGATTTTTGTTTAAAGTACGCCAATAAAACATTTTCACTTGCTTTGGTCACATTTTTCTCATTACACCATTTTTTGAAATTGGTGTAAGCTTTATTGTACCTGCCTTTTGAGGTCTCGGGCAGTAAATTTTTAACCGTGGCTAGGGCGACTGCGCGGAGTTCAGGAGGCGTACAGGATATTACTTCCTCCTTTGAGATTTCAAACTGTCAAGATGTTTTAGTACAAAACAAGACACTTAATGTTACACACTTGATAAAGCTTCAATTTTAAAGATTTTTATTCTTCTAAATCCATCCAACAATATACTTCGTCTATTCTGTACGTATGTCTGTATGTGCTAAGTTGAACTCCTCCCATAGGGTGAGACCGCTTAAGCTGAAATTTGGCATACGTGTTCCCCTAACACCAGTATCAATGTTTAGCGCTCGTACGCGGTAGCGAGCGCATTAGGTGTGGCCGATTAAGCTGAAATTTGGTATATGTGTTCTGCAAAGACCCGGATCCGGGCTTTTGGAGTTTCACCCACATCGGTAACGCCGGTCACACGCGGAAATGCCAATTCCCATTTTGGTATTTAGGCTTCTGAAAAACTTCGAAAGTAAGTAATACAAAAATACGTTTTGACTGATTTAAAGGTTGATTTATCAAAACAGAAATGTCACGGATTGACCTGAAAATAAAAATACAAAATACGCATAGAAAGTGACCATCGAGCACACGGCTAGTTTGTAATAAAACAGTAAATAAAACGATTAAAGAAAAATTATTTCTTAGACGCACAATAACATTTGCTGTTGCAATTACTATTATTTGTTTTTAATTTCTAATATGTATAATTATACCATAAGGAAACCGGCCGGGAGAAAATAGTATTCAAACCTCGGTAGAAAGTACTATTGCAGACCTCACATTACAGACCTCCCCTGATGGCTCGGTCTATAAATTTGTTATCGGTCTGCAAAATAGTGCTTTCTTACCTAGGTTTGAAATGTACTATAACATGATCGTCGATAGGCATTTCTGTACAGTCGAAAATCTCTATGCATTATCCTAAGTGTTCCTGAGTGCTGAAGAACCACGAATATTGATGTACCAAAGAAATAAGTTTTGGCTTCTTACTTGCACTTCCGCGGTTTAAAAATTGTAAAAATATACGTCTGAAAAGAAGAATAAGTATTGCATAATTCAACCTAACATTTTTCTCTTTTTTTATGCAATTTAACTTATTTAAACATACAATAACAAAAAATTCTGTTTAAATTATTAACAAAACCATCAAATGAATATTCTTTATCATTTGCCAAATATGAAAATTACCAACTTACGACTTTAGAGTTTAATACATGGACATTAACTTCATCAACCAATTAAATTAATTCGGAAAGCTTATTTAGTTTTTTATAAACAGGTTATAAAAAATATTTAACATCTTTAAAAAAGTTGTCTATGCTTTTTTTCGTGTAGCTAATGGTTTTTCAAATACTGTGCTTTGACCACTTAGGATTTACTAACTACCCTACACAAAACTTTCATTAAGATAACTAAGATAACATTACCCGTTTCGTATTTTTTAAGTTATTTTGACTACAAACACACGCACGTACGCACGCACACACACACACACACACACACACACACACACACACACACACACACACACACACACACATACACATGGAGACACAAAAGCACGCGTCCACGCACACTCGCATACACTCACGTACAAACGTGTACGCACGCGCATACAGGCGTGCTCATGAACATACGCACTTTTGCACATACATATGCACCCACCTCGCACACGCACACACACGCCCAATCAACCAGCCAGATCTATCCAAAAGTAGATAATTACTCCAAAATCCAAACATTAAATCAAAATAAAAAGTTAAACCCATAGTAAGAAAATATAAATCTGCATTGTTTGAGCAGAAGACAAAGAGAGTTATTAAATTTTGTTCAAAATTAATAAACGGTTTACAATTAGTTTATTTGTAATAGTTGTGAGCTTTCAATCTTATTCAGAAATTCGTATTGCCTATAATAATATTCTCAAACGATACTCATAAGATTACTGGTGTAAATATGTATAAATAAAGTTTATTTAATAAAACAAGTTAAAATGCAGAGACTTTAAGAAAAGTATGAGATTGCGAATTTAATGAGAATTATATAGTAGCGTTTCAGTGTACAAAAAAAGAACAAACAGTAACATCAAAGCCGCTCGGATAATTTATATTAAAATAATTTGTTGAATTTAGCAGAATTTCCTGTAAGTTAATATTAAATTTTTCCAACATTTCAATGAAAATCAATAGAAAGCCTTGGGTCTGGCGAAATTCCTTTTAAGGTTGCACCTAACATCTTATTGAAGCTTTAACACAATGCTTTCAGACATTTAAGAAGTGCATACAAATGTTATAGCTAAATTAAGCTTTTTGGGTATGCATGCAATTGTAATACAATAAGGGTGGAATTCAGAGAGCGTCTAATACTCCACTCACACTCATTTGTTCCTTATACTTCCCTAACCTTACTAATCTGTATTCAGAAAGAAATTAAGCGCAATGAGTAACTAAATTATTCCTAACTAGTGAGTGAAAGCTGAGTGAGATTTTAGTTCAGCTTGGACCACC